>JAFEMH010000232.1:0-210000 GCA_022495995.1 Adenophora triphylla var. japonica
GACTTTGCTCGAGGTATATAGTCTATTGCTGTTTTTCTGATTTGAAGGGTCTTTGGTCGGCTTGGCGCAGATCAGCCTCGTTGTCAGTGGTTCACGAGATTGAGCTTCCCGTGGGAGCTGCATGCTACTGGCCGGGAGTCATGGCTGGGGCAGTGAGACTGAAGACGGGGTGCCACCACGGCATGATTGCACGCATCCGGGAGTAGTCGCCATTTAATCTCGCGGCTCGACATGAGGCGATGAGCTTGAGGGCTCGCGCCGCAGCCGCGGCTGGGATTGCTGACGCGCATCTGGCCCGAAGATGGCTCCCGCGGCCTCCGAGGGACCCTCCAATGGGATGCGCTGTGGAAAATCTCGCATGGCCGAGCCTTTCAGAGTGGAGAGGGAGCATGGGCTGGGCTGAGGAAGTCCTCGCAGGTCAGCGGAGCAGGAGCCCGCCCTGCCAGGTTCTCGTGGTAGCTCGCTGGGAACAACAGATGTTCAGGACGGATCGAAAGTGAGGGTACCAGACCGCGCATGGGAGGGATCCGCAGATTGTGACGTGTCGATCTTCATACCTGATTTTTCTTCGTTGGCGTATAACTGACTGAGCGCTTTCACGCCAGCTTTAACAATTTGCCTATGATGCCGACTCGGCTGTTACGCGGCGAGCGGTAATGCCATGACGCCGGCGGTAATTCGCCGCCGCCAGCGACGCGCAGCCACGCGAATTATACTTCGAGGCACTCGCAGACGCCGCCCATCGGCAGTCGAGTCGTGGTCGAGCACAGAGGGATCTTTTCGAGGGCGGCATAGTTGGGATGTAATGCCGGGAGCTCGAGCAAACAGCCTCTTTATCGCTTCTTTCTCTCGTGAGAGCAGCAGGATCCCCACTCTCTTCTTCGACTGCTGTCGATTTACCTCAGTGAGGTTTTCCTCGCAGATGAGACGGGCGGCGCGAGTGGATGCTCGATCTCTCGAGGATTCCTGGGCGCTGATGATGCCAAGAGTCGGACAGTAGTCCCATTTAGCTCTCTGATGTTCCTCTCTCTTGTTTAGCTAACAAAAGTACTGCACAAAACACTTGTATTTAGAATGGGCAAACAAGATTTTGTAATGTCAGCTTGTGATTTCACTTGTAGTTCACCCAGAAATTGTCGCTAGTATTTTTATTTCAGGTGCCACGAGCCGAGATGCGCGCTGCACAGCTGAGCAGCCATGTTGATCAATGCTCAGCACTGTTGGCCGGGAAATGGCTTGGCAGATAACAGACGAGCAAGATGTGGAAGAGGTCTGATTTACCAACCCGCTAGGAGCGATGTCCGGTTCTTCCCCTCATTTCAGCCTATTTTCGAGCTTTTTTCCCTCATTTAGAGTCCTCCATTTTTGCATATTGCAGGTCGAGTGTTTCGCATCACTCTTTCAGCAAAGAGATTTATGGCCACAGGTATCAGAGACTGCTGAGGTTTGCCTTTTGCCGATTTGGTCTTAAGGATGTGGCCTCTCGATCGATTTGTTATGGTCGCCGCTCGATACAGAGGCACGCGTGCTCTTCCTGCCACGAACAGGCCCACTCCAGACGGCCAGACGAGCATCCGCCTGAAGGGCACTGGCTGTGGCTACACTGTTAGAGTGCAGGGAGACATCCTGACAGTCAGGCATCATTGACACAGGAGGAAGATGGCTGATGATGAGAGTGAGCCTTGTAGTGTGATGGCGACGCTTTCCTGTCAAAGCAGCATTTGCGTGATGGTGCCTGCCAGATGTGGCTGGGCACTGCAGAGCTGAGAGGATATTGTCCTGTGTGTTGGTGCTGGGGAGACTCTTCATGGTATCGACTGTCTGGCGGAGATCATTTCTTGATGAGTTCAAGCACGGTCTACTCTCAAGTTCACAACATGCTAAAGACGGCAATACGTTTAACTAATAATGTGTTTGCAATGCAATGAATGGATACCTAGGAGGTCATTCCGCGCCATCTCGCGCTTGTCCCTCGCCATTCTTTCCTTTCTTCCCTCGTCCCCGTGAGTCTTCTTTCGCTCCACGTGAACCAACTCGCGCCCGAGATCGGGGGTCCTCCCCAGAGTCAAACAATCCAAGAGCTCTCGTGGCTTCATTCGCGGCTGCTTCGGCTCGGATCTCCTCCCCGCGAGTCCCGAAAAGAGGACCTCTCCCCGTCGGTCAACTCTAGTCTCGTAGTCAAACAAAGTGTCTCCCGTCACATCCAAAGGGTCGACTCAGCTTCGGCACTCCTAAGGCAATAGCTACTACGGCAACCGGGTCCCGTAATCGCTACACGCCTCGCTTCCAAGACCACTTGGGATCGCCCAACACGCCATGCCGCTCAAAGCTGTGTAATTGAGTCAATACGACACTCCCCGACGTCTAAGGAGTACCACAGAGGGAAAGCGGAATACTTCCATACCCTCGTAAAATACAAGAAGGCACCGTGGGCGCCATACAAAGAGGAACTACCTCCGCAAAGAGCAAGATCATCCCACCAACAAAGGCCTCTGCTTATCCCAAATCGCCGGAAACAAGCGACGGAATATAGAAGGAGGACCAAGACAAACCCGGAACTCGACAACGTAGGACCCTTCCGCAAGATCCTCCTAGTCTCAATCCTCCGGTCACGGAACCCACCGCCGGATCTCGATGCGTACTCAAGGCCGTGCCATCCATCTCTCCCAAGCGGATCGATCCATATCCAACGCAAGAGATCGGCGAGCAAATGACCATGGACTAAACGACGTCGGAGCCTCGCATGGCACTGGAAGTCTCTCTCGCAGCCTACATTGGCAGTGAGCAAAGCTGGGCTTCCCCTCTCAAGAAATGATCTCCAGTCGCCGTACGGCCGATACCATGAAGAGTCTCCCCTGAAGACCAACGGGACAATATCCTCTCCAGCTCTGCGGTGCCCAACCACATCTAGCAAAGCACCATCGCAAATGCCAAGTGAGCCGACTCGGGAAAAGCGTCGCCATCACGCACAAGGCAAATGTGTCCCAAGAGACATCACTCTCATCATCGGCCATGAACCGCTCCGCAACTCGTAAATGTCGATATGACCCAAATCAAGGATCATGCCACCGCACTTCTCCCAACGAAGTACGAAGAAAGCCTCGCAAGCTTCACGCTCACCGCAAAGACCACCAATCAAAGGAAGCGAGATGGCCTCCACCTCCGGTCCTCCAATCAAAGCCCGAAAATCCTCAAAAGTGGGCACCATTTCATTGTCAGGAGAAACAAGACACATGCCTCCTAACATCCTGTGAACTTCTCAAGGGCAGCCCGCAACAAATCCTAATCAGAACCATCTCCTTAAAAGACCAAATCGAGCAAAGACGAAACCTTACCTCGAAAGCCCGTCTCTCGATGCCTCATACGGCGCCGCATCCACGTTTTCAACCGCTCAAGGAAGTGTGCTTGCCTCTCCTGCGAAAGCCTCGGCAAAATTCTAGGGACGTACGAAGAATCCATGGCAAAAATGGAGGTTCCTAGGAGAAAATGGGGAAGAAAGCTCGAAAATGGCTGCAAATGGGGAAATAAGGGAAGAACCAGACACCTGGAAAGCATTTATCTCCTTCCCAAAAGCAAGGTTGGTCCGTACGACCTCTTTGCATGCTAAGTATGTCCGTACGGACCTCCTTGCAACCAGGAACCCATTTTCCCAAAGAAACAAGATACAACAACCACTGTCCTCAGCAAGAAACCTTGCTCCAAATCGCCCAAACATCTGCCAAAGCCATTCCCAAGAACATACACTACCCACAAACGCACTCTCCTCACGTGGCATGCACAAAATAAAAAAAATACTAGCAACAATTTCTAGGACAATTCCCGTGAATCACAAAAATGACATTACATCTTAAAATAAAATGCCGTTTGCCGTGCAAATACAAGTGTTTTATTACTGTACCCATAAATGTCTGTTGCTAAACAAAAAAAAAAAAAGAGAAGATATGGAAAGAGGTGGAAAGCAAATGGACTCCTAATCCGACTCTTCAAGATCATCATCATCCTCGCCAAGATCGTCAAGAGAGAAGTCGGGCATCCCTGTGAACTCGCTCGCCACGTCCTCGTCATCAGAGTACCGAGCCCCCGCCGGAGGCTGCCACTCAAAGTAATCCGAAGGATCAAATCCGACGAAAGGATCAAAGAAAGAAGGCTCACTGAGGATCCTCGCCCCGCGCATCCCGAGGAGGAAAGAACTGATAAAGGGGCCGCCGCCGAGCTCCCGAAGACGCCCCAAGATCCATGCTATGCCGCCCTCGAAGGTCCTCTCCCCGCTGCGGCTCCGGCTCGGCCTGGGTGGAGGAACGTCTGGCTGCACGCCTCGAAGGCATAGGGGTACGCCGCACGCGTCGCGAAGACCGGCAAGACATCTTCGACGCCATCTTCTTCGCAAACGACCTCATCGCTTCACGATAACGGGCGTAGCCGCATATCATAGGCTCTCCCCGACTCCGCACAAGCAAGCACCAAGTGAAACGCTCGCAATACGCTTATACTCAACAACAAAAAGAGAAAAATATACAAAAAGATGCCAAGATGGAAAAGAGTCGAAGACACTCACCGATCTATCGGGATCCACTCTATACGCAGCAGGAGCCTGCTCAAAAACGGAGGTACATGACACCTCCGCCTCGACTCCGTCCCCCACGGACATACGTGAAATCCGACCCCCGGACGGAACCTTCGGGGAGCTGCGCGCGCCTCCTCTCCTCGCAGCACTGCGCGGCGCCCTCGCCCTTCCTCCTCACGAAGGCCCCGTACTCCTCTCCATACAAAATGAACTCCTCGGCGCCCACACCGCCAAGGTACCTCTCAAAATCAAGCACATCCATATCCCGGGAATCAAGCATCCCAAAAGGAGGGTCCTCTGAGCCACGGGAAGCACACACGGGCCATCTTGCCGCGTAAGACCCACTCCCCTGTGCATATGGACGTCGCAAGTGGTCGAGCCGCAGCATCTTCCGGCTGTCACACGAGAGCCCCTCAAACTCATCACCCTCATACTCGAGCCTCCACTGTGGAACAAAACAAACCCCTCCGGCTACTCCTCTCCGTGACGCTCCCGCACATCCCCGTATGCGATGGTGAGCTTCCCCGCCGGTCCTCCTCTTCCTCGCGCCGTGAGCCTGCTCGGAAGATAGCAGTGGTACGCAAAGCTATGCCCCGGATCTCTATCCCACGGGAAGCACTGAAAATCTCGTAGAACCACACCCAGTGACAAAAACGTAAAAGGCTCGGTGCAAAAGAAAGCGGAGAAGCGACAAGTTGCTAAATCAAAAACAAAGAATAAACTCATACCTCCAAAGCAAAGTCAAAACAAAGCCAATGAATCGGCCACACCCCGGCTAAACCGGTCCAAAGAGAAGTAGAGCTCGGCCAAGCCCGCCTCGCCCCAAGCGATGTCACAAACTCTATCCAAATCAATCAAGCTCTCCAACAGAGCAAAGGGAGCCGCTAGCCGCGTGGTTCGAGAACAAAGTCTCTGACAATGCATACCACAAAAAGGAGCGCGCTACCGCTCCGTCGTCACCCGGCCGGCACTCCTGACATAGGCCCCAATACCGGCCGTGATCCTCGGCTCCACATCGCTATACAAAGATCCCTGCACTCGCGAGGACGAGGCTCAAAGCCCAAGCAGCTCGGTCAACACAAAGATCGGAGATCATATCCCTCCACCGCACCGGCCCTCCTTGAAGGAAAGCCCGGTGTCGCAAAGAAAATCGGCCTGGCGTCACCGTCACCTCTCCCCAACTCGGATGGAAGGTGTAGGTGGTATCCCACCAATACTCGAAAGGCCAAGGAAGACGCTCTTGTTCTTCCTCGTGTCGTAAACCCCGCCAGTTCTCTACGAACACACCTAAGCCGAAGCGTAGACCACCCCTCCCGGGACTCGGCCTACCATCCACTGGAAATATCCGGCATCCACGCTATCAACTCAACAAATGCCTCGAGCGATCCCGAGTCTTCATCCTCTTGGCCTTCCCGGCCATAAGCCCCGCATCCCGCAGTAAACACAAGAAAGGTACGTCAATCGCAGTACTTAATATAAAACAAAAGGCACAAAAGTCCGTCAAAGCCATACATATAACCCGTCACAAACCACGGCACACATTGCACATATTTTTCACATATATCCCGTCACAAAACACGGCACATGTTGCACATAATTTTCACATACATTATACATATAATTTTTCCCATGCAGCCCGTCACAAAAACACGACACACACTGTACACATTTTCTCAAAAGAGGGATTAAGCCCTACACGACACATTTTCAAAGAAATCCGTCCCAACACGGCAAAGGCACATATAACCCGTCACAAAAACACGGCACATATTGCACATATTTTCCCCACAAAGTCCGTCACCCAAAAACATGGCACACACGGCACGACACATATGCATAACACATTTTTCAAAAATCCGTCCCTACACTAAGACACACTTTCGTACAAAAACCCGTCACAAAACACGGCACATGTCACATTTTTTCACGAAAATTGTCACTACACGACAAACTTTTCTCATAATGTACATACATAAATAGCATGCGGTACAAAACACCAAAGCATGCATTTTATTAGAGAAGCACTTTATTTTCACAAATAAAAGCTAATCTACACATTTCTGCACAAAATACACATACCCACAATTTTTACATGTCCATTTTCAACAATTCATCAAGAATTTCACAAAAAGGCATAAAAAAAAAAATAACAAAAATTCAAAAATGCGAAAAACTAAAACCTAGTTCTAGCATTCAAAAAATTCGAGCAGGGAATCAAAACGGAACGGATTTCTTACCTCCCCGACGTTCCTAGAACGACGATTGTGCACCTCCGGATTCGGATACAAGACATCCGGGTTCTTCGAAGATGGAACAAATGAAATCCAATTTCTTTGGAGCTCCATCCGTTGCTCGACCACTTCTTGACTGCGTTGACGACGATTCCTTCGAGATCCTTCCGCCATTGCAAGCGATTCAAGCGAAAAAATGGAGGATTTTGGTAAAAATGGAGGTTTTTTCCTCTCTCTCTCTCGCCTGGTTCACGAACTGAGGAAGAAGAAGTGGGGGAGCCTCGGCATTTAAACCTGGTCAAAACCTGGGAACTGTAAAAAACCAAAGTGGTCCGTACGGACCTCTTTGCAGCCAGGTTGGTCCGTACGGACCTCTTTGCAAGGGGTGGCCAAATTACTTTCCTGCCCTTATAATCTTTGCCCCTGGCTGTCCTAAGGCCTTTTCCAGCAAATCCAAGTGCAGAATGGTCCCTAACCCTTCAATTCAACCACCGGCCGTCAATGTAAGACCGGTCCTCGCCCACTTCAACGGCAATTCAACCACCGGCCGTCAATGTAAGACCGGTCCTCGCCCGCTCAACGGCAATTCAAGAAGGAGCCAACACCTCCCAGCACGAATATCAAGGCACAAGACGCCTCCAAAACGCTCAACGGCAACTCAACCACTGGCCCTCAAAAGAGGTCCGAAGTCATCTTCTCAGCAGAAAGGGCCCCTACAAGGTCATGCATCCCCAGCAATTCAAGCACCGGCAGTCAGTGTAAGCCCGAACCTAGCCCACTTCAACGGCAACGCAAGCACCGGCCATCAAAGTAAGCCCGAGCTCCTCCCCTAACAAGCCAAAGGGAAGTCGTACAAGACTGCATATCCCCAGTACCGGCCATCGTCCTGGCCCACTCAACGACAAAACAAGCCTAAGAAGGAGCCAATACCTCCGAGTACAAATCCCAAGGCACGAAGCGCCTCCAAAATGCCAAATGGTGAAGCAATCACCGGCCGTCATCATTGCCCACTTCAAACGGCAACGCAAGCACCGGCAGTCATCGCAAGTCCAACCTTCTCCCCAGCGGACAAAGCACGAGACATCTAAACCTCTCGAAGCTCAAGGCAGCCATGCCTCCACAACCGCCGCCAGAAGACGATTCAAAGTCCTCCCGCGTGGCACCAACCGCCGCCGTAAGACGATTCAAAGTCCTCCAGCGTGGCACCAACCGCCGCCAGAAGACGATTCAAAGTCCTCCAGCGTGGCACCAACCGCCGCCAGAAGACGATTCAAAGTCCTCCAGCTGTAGCGTTGTGAGAAAATTTCATCTTTTCATCTTTTTGAGTCGCCACCTATATTATTCGATTGGAAACATAGGAAAACCATTTTGAAAGAGATTTGGGGTTTGGGGCTTAGGTTATGAAATGGGTAGGTTTAGAAGGCATCCATTTCACCCAATCCGGAGATCGGTCTTGCTAAAGAAAAGAGAGGTTTTCAATCTTTTTAATAAAATAATTAAAGAAAAACAAATAAACCCTAATCAATTTCTTGATTAGGAATGTCGGATTGTATGCTTCGAGATCGCCTTCATTGACTGAAGGAACTCTAGGCTAATCCTTTTGATGGGATTACACTACTCTAAAATCAATAGAGAGGTTGAGAAGAGAAACGAAAGTTTAAAGGATGATTACCTTTTGAGGAGAGATTCGGACAGAGTTTCGACTCAAGTTTAGAGTTGAAACTTGATACGGACAGAGCTTCGCCTCGATCCTTGATTTGGATCTTGATGCGGACGGAGCTTCGCCTTGGTCCTTTGATTCGGGCTTCGATGTTCGTCAATCAACGTGGTTGAAGGACGAATTTAGGAGTTGTTTGTGAGTGATTTGAAGGAGTCTTTCGTGGAAAGAAACCAACAAATTGTGTGTGTTGTGTGTGTTCTTGATCAAGGATCAGAATTGTCGACCTCTGAAACACTAGAAGTCATCCAGTATTTATAGGAGGTTGGAGAGGTGAAGGTGGAGAGGGAAATTACCCTAGGAAGGTTCCAGAACTCGGTTCGATTGGATACCCGAATTGATAAGGTTTTATCCAAAAGAGAGTTTGAAACGGAGAAGGAGAGTGATTTACTGCAAATCTGTCGAGGGATATCTCGCGCGAGATATGATATCTCGTGCGAGATAACTAGTCTCGATGACCATTTTGTCCTCTTCAGTTATTCCGTTAGTCGGCTAGGTCCAAAACTAACGAGGTTAGTTAGAAACCTAACGAAACATGACGAAACTGATATGCTTTCATCAAAACATAAAAGAGAGATGAAGAGTAGTGTAATCATGTAATTATGAGTTCAGAATGGGGTGTCTACAGAGCCCCTCGGCGACAGGTCTTATGAAAGAAGAAGTGTCGTCGATAGAAAAGACATCATTCTGAACTTTGGGATGGTCGTGCCGCACGGCTGCCTACGTATCTCTATCGAAGAATCAGACCAAAACGTAGTTCGACTCCAAAACACGAAAAGGTTGCTTTAGGTATTTTGAAAATCATTTTTTGAAAATCGAGGAGATTTTATTTTTGAAAAGGCAAATCCATACTGAGGAATCAAATCATGACCCAATTCTGAAGATACCTGTCTTTTGTGGAAGTGAGGTGACGATCCTAGCGATTCGGGACCGAGCTTTTGTTGAGGTGACGATCCTGGCGCTTCAAGACCGAGCTTTTGTTGAGTAGTACTCGACATACTACTTGTAGATGCTTGACACACCTACTTGGTGACGATCCTGGTGATTCAAGACCGAGCTTTTGTTGAGTAGTACTCGACATACTACTTGTAGATGCTTGACACACCTACTTGGTGACGATCCTGGCGATTCAAGACCGAGCTTTTTGTTGAGTAGTACTCGACATACTACTTGTAGATGCTTGACACACCTACTTGGTGACGATCCTGGCGATTCAAGACCGAGCTTTTTGTTGAGGTGACGATCCTGGTGATTCGGGACCGAGCTTTTTTGTTGGTGACGATCCTGGCGATTCAAGACCGGGCTTTTTGATGAGGTGACGATCCTGGTGATTCGGGACCGAGCTTTTTGATGAGGTAAGTATTTGACATACTGACCCTAGATGCTTGACGCATCTTAGATGTTTGACACACCTAATTGTTGACGATCCACCTGTCTGGGCGTTGAATTGGGCTTTTGGTAAGGTAAGTATTTGACATACTGACCTTAGATGCTTGACACACCTAATTGATGACGATCCACCTGTCTGGGCGTTGAATCGGGCTCTTTGTTGGAATATGCTTGATGCATGGCACTTGACGTGATGGATGCTTGACGCGATGGTTGCTTGATGCAAAGGTTGCTTGACGCAATGATTGCTTGACGCAAAGGTTGCTTGACGCAATGGATGCTTGACGCTTGAAGAGATGCTCGACGCACTTAATTGGATACATTGACATATGGGGAGGTAGATGGAATCCAAACACTTAACATGTTTGATCTAATTCTTGAAAGTAGGCACTTGACGTGCCTTACGCATTTTAATTCCTGCAAGAGGGTTAGTGAAAGCATTTGCATAACAACATACATTCACTTAAGCATTTGTCTGTTCAAGACGATCAATGCGCACTCGACTCCAAGAATCAGCGGGGAGAATGAGTTCTATTATGTGAGAATGAAAATTGTTTGTGTGACTTAGATTTTGGTTTTGAAGACCAACTCGTGAGGTCCATCTGAAGATCGAATGAGACAATCGTCTAATAGGATTCCGTTGAGATAACCCAAGTTCAACGCTAAGGTTCAGGATACTTCAAGGATTTTTTGTTGTCATAGGACTTCTTCATCGTCAAGCCCCAAGTTTCTCATGTGATGATCATTGACTGAACGATGTCCAAACCACTCCAATGGCTTTTTCTATGTATAACTTATGATGCCTATTCGAAAGCATGTATTTTCCAAGGCTTCTCTCGACACTAAGCCCCAAGACTTCTTGTATGATGTAGATGACTTCGCGAACAGGCTTGTGAGGCTGCGTGAATTGGAGAAGGATCCCCTCCTTTTTCCCTTTGAATTTTTTTCTTTCTTAGTGACGCACCCTGGTTTTTGCCTAGACCGCCCTTTCGGGTTTTCAATCTAGCGGGCATCTCTTTTGCGTCTTTTGTTTTTGTGCTCTAACTTTTGCCTAGGCCGCTCTTTACGAGATTTCAACCTAGCGAGCAATTTTTTTTTTCTTTTTTTCTTTTTTGAAAAGTATATTTACTCGAAGATGACTCATTTGGAAGAATCTCATTAAGGAGAAAGATGAGATCTCAAGTTTAGTTGAGGAGAGACGGACTCTATTTTTGGAAGGTTATCCAAGCATTGGCTCTTTTTGGGGGAGTATATTCTCTAATGATGAGAGTGAGAAGCGAAGAGGTAAGCCCCTAATGCAGATTTGATTACTCTTGAGAGTTTGAGTAGAGATTGACTGGGGGAGGAAAGGTTAGGAAGCCCCAGTTTTGATGCTTGGATTTCAAGAGTGTGTATGAGAATGGCTAAGAGGAAGCCCCTAGACTCAACAAAGAACGCTATATGGCTCAAAGGTCTAGAAAAGTTGCTCTACTTTTAATGGACCTTGTATCATCTAGAAATTTCTTAACGAATTTGAAAAGAAAGCCAATCATTAGTATGAATTAAGGCTAAACATTTCTCTTTATGGATGGAAGTTGAAAGTCATCTTCATTTGTGTTGCCATTCGGGCTTCATTGTAAGAGGATGTTGAGGAATTCTCTTTTCTTTGTTGGTATTACTTGACTCTCTTTTCTCTGTGGGAGAGTCCTTCTTGCATTTGTTGAAATTCCATCCTTGTTGTGGGGCGATGAAGGCTTGAGAGTTTTTCTTTTTCTCTCTCTCTTTTTTTTTTTTTTTTGATGCTCTATTTTTGCCTAGGACGATTTGAGGAGTTTCATCCTAGCGAGCTTTTTATTTATTTTTGTACTCTCAAAGCCTTGAATTGAGTAGCCCCACTCTTCTTGGGATGAATGTTGATAGCAGCGCCTTTGACTTCCTTCGTTTGTTGATCTTCGACTTTCAACATGAGTACTGTTTAGCCTTAAGCCTTCTAAGGATAGTTTCATTTCAAACTTGTTTAGAAGTTTCTATTTTTTGTGATGATTTAAGGAATTAGGGTCCACTATTCAGCATGGATCAAATGATACTCATAAAGAAGAACAACTTTTGGGAAAGTGTTTAGGATAAAGAGATAACTTTTATTGATAAGAAAATTCGAAACAGACTCGATAGTTTACTTGACACAAACTAGAGAGGATAGAGATGGACTAGAATGACAGAACGACTCTTCGAGAACATACTAGGAAGCTAACCTAATCTATATTTTTTTTTCTTTTTCTTTTCTTTTTTTTTTTCAAAGGAAAAAGGGAGAGGACGATCGGAGCCCCAAGATGGTGATGCTTCAGTTGATCTTGCCGGCTTCATACAAGTCTTGGATGGCATCCCTCAAATTGTAGCAATTGTTGGTGTCATGACCACTAAACTGATGGTAATCGCAAAATTTGTCGTGGTCCCAATCTTCCCTCATTTTCTTAGGATGATAGTCTTCCATTGGCTTCATTTTTCTTTGGCCTACTAGATCATCGAACATTTCCTTAAGAGTAGCCCCACCAAAATCATGATAGGTACGACCGGTGCTCCCCTTTGTTGGACAATTCTCCTTTTCTGAATTCTTTCTAAGACGGATCAATTCATCGATTCTAAGGCCCGATTTATGGAGTTCGACGAAACTAGGGAAGTAATTGCTGGCAAGCTTCTCTTGGTACTCTTCATGGAGGCATTGAAGTAGGATATGAATTTGTTCGTCTAGGCTTGGCCTATCAACGATTTCAGTCAGTTTGATCCTCCATCTCTTGACGAAGTCTGCGAATGATTCATTCGGAAGTTGCTTGGTTTGCTCGAGGTCCCTTCTAGTAGTGCGGTAGGTAGTGTTGTCCTTAAATTGTTCTTGGAAGGCACGACTGGCGAGTGGCCAATCAAGCCTTGTGGAGAGTGGAAGAGTCATGTACCAATCTCTAGCGGCACCATCAAGGGTTTGAGGGAAGCATTGAACTAGCAAGTTGTCATCGACACCCATAGGTAGCATGGCCCAAGAGTAGGTTTCCAAATGAGCTTTAGGGCAAGTAGAACCATTGAATTTTGCAATGTCGGGTGTCTTGTACTTTCTAGGAAGCTTTGACATGGATTGACGAAGGGTGTCATAGTCGATAGAGAGCGAGGCTCCCTTACTCACATCGAGGGATGCAAGTTTCTTTTCTAGCAATTCCATGGTAAGGGGTTCGTCCTTGCTTTCCCTCTTTCTTTCTTTCTTGGAAGCATAACTCTCATTGTCAGAGGAGGAAGATGACGAGCTAGACTCGTATCTCTTTTTCTTGCTCTTGCTTTGGCGACGGTTCTTAGCCTTTTTGGTGTATGATTTCTCATCATCGGAAGAGGTCCCATTCTCTTTCTTCTTTGAGCTTAATTCGGCCAATTGTAGTTTCATGGCTTGGAGTTCGTCAACCATGGCTTTCATTTCCCCGGCTTGGATTCTTCTTTCAAGTTCTAATCGGGCCTCCATTTCATCGGCTTGGGCTTGTAGCATTTCTTCATATCGAATCCTTTGATCCTCAATTTCCTTCTTGAGTGCTTCGGAATTCATCGTGTCGGAAAGAAATTGAGTTGTTACCGTTGGAGAGGTAAGGGAGCTTGACGACCTTAGAGATGAACTAGAGATATCCCAACGAAACGTCTTTTGGAATATTAGCCCCAAACGATCCTAGATGGAAAAAAGGATGATGGTTAAAATTACCTCACGAGTGATTTTTTTTGAAGTTTTATTTTTATTAGAGACGGAGTTTTGACTCAAGGAGGGAGCGCACATCGATCGTCAATTACAAACACACATTCTGCAAATAATATCTCGCGCGAGACGAGGTAATCTCGCACGAGATAACCATTCGGAGAGATGAATTTTATTCCTTTTTATTTCCTAAATTCATGGTCGGACGGACAAAGGTCCGTTTTCTATCTAGTATCCTAGGTAAATCTTACAGGTATACATAATTCGAACCAACCCTAGGGACTTGGTAATTGATCATTCTTTGTAGAGTAAAGCCACGTAAAATTGACCGGAAGGATATCTTTTCTTTAAAGGGACTTCCGAAAGGGTCATTCCGAAGGGACATTTCCGAAGGGACTTTGTTTTTCCGAAGGGATTTTTCCGAATCCTTTCTCGATAGTCAATTTTACATTAGCTTTATTTTGGTCAAAGACAAGAAAGATTACCAAGTCAAAACCGACCGGTCACGGAGTGTTCCTAGAAAGACAATCTACATGATATGTGGCGATGCAGGGCTGGAAGGCTAGGCTCCCCGCGATATGACAATCTAGGTGGATTGAATACGCGGAGTGGGATGATCCAACTTCGGAGAGACCGGCGACTAGGTGGTTACCGTCATCCGTCCTTAGTGTGGGTCCCGGGTTTATAGAGGGTATGCAGTGCAATGACAGTTATATCATGAGTGCGCGTGTGTGAGAGTCGATCTAGGTGATAGAGTAAAATAGAGATTTTTTTTTTTGAAAATCAAAAGGAAAACAGATAATGGCCGCACCAAGTGGTTGCCTACGTTTCTCCCAATTTAGGAAGACTCAGGCCGTCGTAGTTCCACATAAAGAGAGATAAAGAGAGATAAATAATTTAATTTACAACTCCCGAATCCCCAATGGACCGGACTTTAATTAAATAAAACCCAATCGCACGCAGTTCATAAATAATAATCAATTATTTAAGGAAAATAAAGGTCCGAGTTCTACACCTTAAGGGAGGCCTTAAGATGCAGGAACTCTGCAGATAATGAATTCTGGGATCCCCCTTGCATGTTCGGCTCTCGTCTTGGATTACGAGCGAAACAGGAGAAACCAAAAAACAACCAGACTGGAAGCCCTATCTCGCGCGAGATAATGATATCTCGTGCGAGATATCTCCCATCTGAGAACAGAAAAAAAATCGAATTTTACAAAATAGATTGAAAAACCTCTCTTTTAATTTTGACGCAAGTTTAAGCCTCTTAATTTTAAGTCCCCAGCGGAGTCGCCACTGTAGCGTTGTGAGAAAATTTCATCTTTTCATCTTTTTGAGTCGCCACCTATATTATTCGATTGGAAACATAGGAAAACCATTTTGAAAGAGATTTGGGGTTCGGGGCTTAGGTTATGAAATGGGTAGGTTTAGAAGGCATCCATTTCACCCAATCCGGAGATCGGTCTTGCTAAAGAAAAGAGAGGTTTTCAATCTTTTTAATAAAATAATTAAAGAAGAACAAATAAACCCTAATCAATTTCTTGATTAGGAATGTCGGATTGTATGCTTCGAGATCGCCTTCATTGACTGAAGGGACTCTAGGCTAATCCTTTTGATGGGATTACACTACTCTAAAATCAATAGAGAGGTTGAGAAGAGAAACGAAAGTTTAAAGGATGATTACCTTTTGAGGAGAGATTCGGACAGAGTTTCGACTCAAGTTTAGAGTTGAAACTTGATACGGACAGAGCTTCGCCTCGATCCTTGATTTGAATCTTGATGCGGACGGAGCTTCGCCTTGGTCCTTTGATTCGGGCTTCGATGTTCGTCAATCAACGTGTTTGAAGGACGAATTTAGGAGTTGTTTGTGAGTGATTTGAAGGAGTCTTTCGTGGAAAGAAACCAACAAATTGTGTGTGTTGTGTGTGTTCTTGATCAAGGATCAGAATTGTCGACCTCTGAAACACTAGAAGTCATCCAGTATTTATAGGAGGTTGGAGAGGTGAAGGTGGAGAGGGAAATTACCCTAGGAAGGTTCCGAACTCGGCCCGATTGGATACCCGAATTGATAAGGTTTTATCCAAAAAGAGAGTTTGAAACGGAGAAGGAGAGTGATTTCTGCATATCCTGTCGAGGGGATATCTCGCGCGAGATATGATATCTCGTGCGAGATAACTAGTCTGATGACCATTTTGTCCTCTTCAGTTATTCCGTTAGTCAGTTAGGTCCAAAACTAACGAGGTTAGTTAGAAACCTAACGAAACATGACGAAACTGATATGCTTTCATCAAAACATAAAAGAGAGATGAAGAGTAGTGTAATCATGTAATTATGAGTTCAGAATGGGGTGTCTACACCAGCGTGGCACCCACCGCCGCCAGAAGACGATTCAAAGTCCTTACGCGTGGCGCAACCACATTCAGAAGACGATTCAAGTCCTCACCCCATCCTCAGCCCGGAAGGCTTTAAACCACTCGGTCCGGAAGACCGTATAAACCTCCCAAATCACTATCTCCGGCCCGGAAGGCCTTAAACCACCCGATTAGGAAAATCGTAAAATTTCCATCCCAGGACACCACCACGTCCTCACAATTGACCTCGGCGGTCATCACATCTTAGGACACCACCACGTCCTTACCACTGACCTCGGCGGTCACACAACACTTCAGGGCACCACCACGCCCGCACTCACAGATTTCACGACCTCTGAACTACGACCAGGCTTGATTCCCGCCAGGGATACGTAGGAATCCTATCACAGGGTCCAGCCATCGACCCATGCGGTCACCCAGGACACCACCACGTCCTCACCACTGACCTCGGCGGTCACGCAACACTTCAGGGCACCACCACGCCCGCATTCACAAAACACTCACCCCAGCACCGAACTACGACCGAGGCTTGATTCCCGCCCGAGGATACGTAGGAATCCTATCACAGGGTCCAGCCTACCGACCTAAATGGTCACACAATAAGACACCACCACGTCCTCACACTGACCTCCGCGGTCACTTTATCTCCCAGCACGCGATCCAGATTAGGACCCTTATCTTATCGGCGACCCCACTTCTTTCATAAGTGACGTCGTCGAGGGCTTCGTAAGTACCCCAATCTGGATCACCCCCTTTCAAACACACGGGAAACACCGCGAGACTCATCAACGCAGTCTCGACGACCTCGGCACTCAAAACCCTCTCAAACCCCCAGCCAAACCAAGGGAGGAGCCTTTACGGGATAAAAAGGGACAAAAGGACCTTTTGGGAATTTTCAGAAATTGGAAAAGCAATAATGGTCCGTACGGACCTCTTTGCTTTAATAATTACCGAATCCTCTTAAAGTCCACAATATTCCCTCAAATCCAGGGAAAATGATTACCCCCTGCAGAGTTGGTCCGTACGGACCTCTTTGCATGTCAACTTGGTCCGTACGGACCTTATTGCACAGGGAACATCATAATTGCAAATATTCCTCCATCATCACAGATTCCCTCAAATCGAGGAAAACCAAAAGTCTGGATTACCAGGGAGGTCCGTACGGACCTCTTTGCACCAAATCTGGCACTATAAATAGAGGGCTCCCCCTCCTCATTTTCACACACCTCCCACTTCTCTCTTCCTCCCTAGGCCTTCTGGCTTCCCCTCTAAGTCCTTCCGAGGCATTCCCGGCCCCTTTCGGATCCTTCCGAGGCCTTCCGAGCCCCCTCGTGGTGCTCCGAAGCCTCCCCGAGCGCTCCCGCGCTGCCCCGAGGCACTCTCGAGGTACTCTGAGGCCCCTCGTGGTACTCCGAGGCCTTGCCTGGTCTTTCCACGGTGTCCCGGCTCTTTCCGAGTCAAACCGGCGATCCCAAACCACGCCGAACCTCTGCCCGAGTGATCCCGACGATCCCAAACCACGCCGAACCTCTGCCCGAGTGATCCCGACGATCCCCACGCACGCCGAACCTCTGCCCAAACGCAGCCTGCAACATCAACTCACGCCGAAACTCTGTCCGCAGACAACCGGCCCTTCCCGAAGCAATCCCGATCCGTACCGGAACGCTACTCCGACCTCAAACACTATTCCCCAGCGGAAGACAGACACAAACCAACATTGGTAAGGCTTCCTTCCATTACTATTTCAATACATTTCCATACATAGCATACAATGTAGACATCCGATACAGCATGCATTTTTAAAAGCACACACACACACACACAACATTTAAAGGATATTAGGGGTATCCGAAAGACTCGTTTTACGAGGCGACTCGGGTGAGCTCTAATATTCTAATATTCTCTTCCCGAGGAGTCATCTGACCTCCGAACTCAAAATCTCATCACACAAAAACAGTTTAAAATTATCTTTAAACTGATGCCCTTTTTCAATGTTTTGGGCTTAATAAAAACGGCGTGGCGACTCTACAAATGCGAAAACAAACGGCGAGACACCTCCAACCTGAAAAACGCTGCAAAGCGGGAAATGCCAGATGCCGGGGCGCGAGCGCGCTGCCTCTCGGATCCGGGTAATTTCACCGCCGTAAATAAGCCTATTTTTTTCCCTCCAGCCCTGTATAATTCACTTTCCCCAAAAATACAACCTGTACACACACAAATGCAACCTGTATATAACAAAAAATACACCCGCAATCAATGTTTACAATCTACATAATAACCATTAACACAAAATTAATATTGAATGTATATATCCAAACATAATAACCATTTATACAAAAAAGTTAGTTGTTGAATGTATCCAAAACTCAATCAATGTCTAAAATCCACAACTTTGAGAAACATATCACCACCTATTCATTACCGTCTTTTCCACGTTGTTCCATACAACAACGTTTCAAATCATCAATTTGTTGTTGAAACTGTTGGCGTTGCTCCTTATTTTGTTGGCGTTGCTCCTGAAGTTGCCTTTCAAAATCTGCTCTGACGGCTGACACCGCCTCCAATACAGCTGTCTGAGAAGTTGAGGATTTACCAAACACCTTAGTTTTGTTAACACTGCCTCCCATACATCGCACTCTCCCGTGGTCATCAGTGCCCATCATATTTTAAAAATCTTTTCGCGCGCCCTGGGAGAGTTTTGTTGCTCCTCTGGCAGCTCTTCAATTGCATCATTAAACGTTTGCTGTAACAAAAATAACATGTTCAATATAAATGTTTTAACTTTAATTAATATTATGAAAATGAAGTTAGAAATGAAAAAAGTATTCTATAGAATAACAAAACTGAAACAGAAAAGGTTGAAACTTTAACTTACAATCATACTAGAGGTTTCTCGATCTGCAGGTGTTTTGCCCGTGCGCGTAGCTATGAACAAGCTTACGCGATCAGTTGGTAAACCCTCGTCGGCTCTCTACAATTTATAATAGAATCATTTGACCAAAAAAATATATTTATATACGATACAAAAAAAAACATTAATTGACAACTGAGAACTAAATTGAACGATGACAAACCTCTTTAATGACTTTGGGATGGGACTTTTTTCCGGTCCGGTTCAGGCACGCTTGCTTTTCTCGATTCGCTTTATTTGTTTGTGATAATTCCTGGAAAAAAAAAAGATAATATTAGTATTAATTTGACTACTTATATAAGACATTCACGATAATAGATTGAGATTAATTTGAAATATACCCGAGCCTTGTCCGTACCCCACATCGCAACAAGTTCAGCCCATTGACCCGCAACGCACCCATGGGGTGGGTGAGCCAATGCGTCCCGATCGGATTCATACATCTTATACATTTGTTTCAACTGACATTTCCATATTACAAAGTCATAACTGAGTAATATTCATAACAAAGTCATAACTGAGTAATATTCATAACTGAGTAATACTTATTATATGCTTGTCTCACCTGGTATTTCCAGTCACGCCATGCTTTATTGAGAGCAATATTCATAATCGGGTAATACTCAGGAGGCGCATTTGTATTATCCTATATACACAATTCAACAAAGAAAAAAAAACAATTGTTAGAGAATCATAAGACTTTTGACTACGTACTAGAGATTTATGTAAGAAATATGGATTACAATTTACCAGAACGTCATTCCATACGGCATCTATGCACGCACGGTCCATATGAGGCCACTCTTTAGTTAATGGGAAATGTTTCCCATTTCTAGCAAAATGTCCTAGCTGAGTAGCTAGTTTTGCCATTTCCCCACCAACTGGTTGACCATATTCATTCCATATTATATTCAATCTCTCTCTACCCCATTTTCTGGTTGCTTTTGCCAGCCCTCTTCCTTTATGGTTCGAGCTCTCACCTGTTATTAAATTTTTCCTTGGCGGCATATCTGTCATATGACAATTCAATTCTAGCACAAAAACTGGATAAACCAAGTAAAGGACCAAAAAAACAGTCTTATAATATAGGTATAAGACCTATAAATTAATTATAGGTCTTATGTATCTTATATAAGACCATATATTGGTCTTATATATCTTATATAAGACCTATAAACAGCAACAACAACACTCATGAACACTTAATAATCTTTCTAAGGCAAAGAAACAACAACAGCAACAGGAAAAGGAACAAGTCAGAAAACAACAACAGCAACAGAATTTACAGAATAACACACTGGAAATATCAAATAAGTTAGACACTCAATTCAACAGCAAAACAACGAATGAAACAGGAGCTGAATGAAATGTACAGGGGGAAGAACATGAAACAACAGCCAAAAATCCAACAAAGATAAAAGTTTCGTTAAAAATGAACATTCATTTATGCGATGGATCAACTAGGTTAGCAAACAACGCTGGATAATCATTTTTGGACAAAGGGAGTACAATTTATCAGTCAAATGATGCATGTAGTCAGCTCCTCTATTCTAAGGACTGAACCAACAAGCTCATATAGATGATATACTACCTCCGTCTCAAATATGAATGTCCATTTGGGACGGAGGCAGTACTACTTAACAAAAAAACTAGGAATGTTGCAGACCTTGATGCCTTGAAATTACAATGAGATTATAACCCTTTTTTTAGAATTAAGATTATTTTCTTGGGACAACCCAAAATGGAATGTAAGACAAAAAATTCTCTATTATTTTTTTTTGGGAGGAATATACATATATCTACATATGAACAACATGAAACAACAAGCCATTTGAGCATTTAATCATGGTATATCATCAACAAGTGGCTAGACCCCTTTCCAAATCACAAAGTAAAAATTGGACAACAACAACAACAACAAGGAATTTCTCATGGACACTAGTAACCTCATATCATATAAAGAAAAGGCAAAGTACATGAAAATCCTTAATGGTATATAAATGTGCCAACAAAGCTGTGGCTAGGAAAAGAGATTGATTTGAATGCATATATTTAATTTCTGGTTGAAAACTATTTTTGTTGGTATGAAACACAAAACACCACTGACATCATAGAATCACGCTAAAACCATTGTCTAGATGAAAAGAAGCAGGTCGACAGGCCATGACACAAAATGACGCCATAGTGGAAAGAAATGGTACTCATATTGATGACACCGTCCATGGGAAAAGGATCTATCAGTAATCAGCCATATGTATAAAAAGTAAAATGAAAGCTCTACTATTTAAATCAATGTCAACATTAAGCTTGAAATTCTCCTTTAATTTTCTTTTCCATAACACAACTAAAGACATCTTACCACCTAGATTATCATGTCAATTTGTATCCACATCAAGCAACATTTTCTCAAGGACAGCAGTAGGCCAACACATAATATCAGATATTCATATAAACGGCCAAAATAATGCACGTAAAATCTCAATGATATCAGAATCTAATCCTCTTTGTAACTGAAATCAGTACTAACCCTTCAATCATTTATAGACTGCATACCGTTAACATAAAGTAATACACATTAGAACCGTTAAAAGATCATATAAGAGCTCAAAAATACCACCTACTCTTTCCAAATTTCAACACACTGAAAAGAAGAAGCATAAAGCACAAACTACAAATAGCACCACTAACATAATTAAGAGAACAAAAAGTTTATACCTCCACTGAAGTATGAGCTCAATATCAACAAAAAAACTCCCATGAAATCAAAAGCGGATCAGTTTTCTACACTATAAACAGGAGAAAACTTCTTTATATTTCATTACAATGAGATTATAACCCTTTTTTTTAGAATTAAGTTTTTTAAGGATGTATGCTTGTACCTTCCTGAAATTACAATGAGATTATAATGAGATTATAACCCTTTTTTTATATAATCTTACCCTCCCTGTCCCAATAAATATTCCCATTTGACAAGTTAAGCTTTTTAAGGATGTATGCTTGTACCTTCTTGAAATTACAATGAGATTATAACCCTTTTTTTAGAATTAAGATTATTTTCTTGGGACAACCCAAAATGGAATGTAAGACAAAAAAAATTCTCTATTATTTTTTTTTTTTTGGGAGGAATATACATATATCTACATATGAACAACATGAAACAACAGCCATTTGAGCATTTAATCATGGTATATCATCAACAAGTGGCTAGACCCCTTTCCAAATCACAAAGTAAAAATTGGACAACAACAAAAACAACAAGGAACAACAACAACAACAACAACAACAACAACAACAACAACAACAAGGAACAACAACAACAACAACAACACAATAACAAGGAACAACAACAACAACAACAACACTATAGGGCAAGCCTTGCTTGATACAGAAAAAGTATAAAATAGTATGGGGGGCCTGGAGCTCCCGCGGGTACCAAATCGGTGGGGAAGCGGGGCGGGGACATCCCAAAGTAAAAATTGGATATTCATTTAATATATTCAAATTTCTACAGGCATCAAAGGAGTACCTAGAGAAGCAGATGACAGAGGTGGAAAGTAACTTGAGAGAGTTGCTGCAACAAGATCCTGTAGAAAATAAGAGTTTGATCAAAAGAAGCAGAACAAATACATATTACAATTAACAATATTAATATTCAATTCAACCATACAAAATAACAAGTTTGATTGAAATATGAAACATAAGTAATAACATTGTCTTAGTAATAGTAAGAAAATAAGATCTAAACAAATACATATTACAATTAACAATATTAATATTCAACCATACAAAATAACAAGTTTGATTGAAACATGAAACATAAATAATAACATCACTGATGAGAGCCGGAGGTTTGTCCCTGATAGTAGGTCTGATGGGAAGAACGCCTCTGTGCACGAGCAGTGGCTCTCGAATGAATCATAGTCAAATAATCCTCTGAAACTGGCTCGTAACTCCGAGGCTCGCAGCACGCCCAAGCCTCTGCGTATACCGGGCTCCGAAAATGGCAGTTTCATCTTCCAACCCCTCAAAACGATCTTGCACCTCCCCCCATCTAGCATCCTCTAAAGTCTGTCGACTCTGTTCCCGAGCGATAACCTCCCCCCATCTAGCATCCTCCAAAGATGTCGGCTCTGCTCCCGAGCGATCCTTGATCGCTCTTGCTCCTCCAGAAATGCCCTCATGGTATCCCATTGATCAAAAGAACCCTGCTGGCTCTGGTTATGCTCTCCTCCCTGACCACTCTGTCTCTCCTGATCCTCCTCTTCCTGCTCCTCATCATCATCCTCATCAACGGGATCCATTTGATCATCAACACCGGGCATAAGCCAATGCCTGGCCTGTTAACCACTCGGAAACGTGGCCCCTACCCTGCAACGGACCGTCCTCCTGGGAGTACCATATTCAAACAATAAAGACCTGTTGTCTGTCGCCCTCGGGTCCCTCACAAACTTGTCATACTGCACTAGCGGCCTCCCGTAATAAAAACTCCTGCCCCCCATCAATCTCATCACCTCGGGTTTTGGTTCCCCCACACAAGCTTGAGCAATCAACATGATCATCCCCCCTATTGATATGTTTCCCTTTTTGGTAAGGGCAAATGCCTCACATCTCCGAACAAAAATATCAGCCCAATCAGGAATCACCTGAAAACTCCTCAACCCCGTTCGCAAAAGGTTTACCATAGCCACATTCAATTGAGCGGGCTCTCCGTTTGCCAACCAAGACATAGATAGCCCTCTGTAAAATAATTTCCAAGCCGGGTGAGAAAGAGAGGAAGCCTTAAGGTATTTCTTTTTGCAGGGCAATCCTGTGAGCTCCAAAAAAGAAAAAACAAGTCGCCCCATCAGCCTCCACCCAGTTTCCTCTCGGCTGATCAACCCCAAAGATTCCCTTCAACTCATCATAAGTCACTCGATAGGCTTCATCATCCAGATGAAACCGAATAGAATTTTCTTGTGACCCCTTTCCTACCTCCAAAGTTGAAAGGAACTCAAGTGAATATACGTAGATGGAGTCTTCCCCAGGAAATTACCTAACCCGGCTTGCGTCATCAATTCTGTTACTAACGTCTCTAAACCCAAATCCCTCAACACCGGCAAATGAAGGAAAGTAGTGACTTGAAATTTCCTACCCTCCAAATTCCGCCATTTTTTCTTTTGAGCGGAGGTCAATTGGGTCAATCCCATAAACGGCGTCAATGATGCATTAGGGGAAGTGGGATCATTTAGGACTACGGGCGGCGGGTTTTGTCTACCCTTCTTGTTACTACCCCCTCTAACGTCTCTCTCCTTAGGAGGCATATTTTCAACACAAAAACCAACTATAAAACCTCCACACAAATCACAAAGAAAGTGCAACAATAAACACACCCCCACAATCAAATTCTCCTTCCAATTCCCAACCGAACCACCACACTACAGTTTCAGCACAACCCACCTATATATAAGACGGAGAGAAAAATTTCAGTAATAACATTGTCTTAGTAAATAGTAAGCAACTAAGATCTAAACAAATACATATTATATAGAAGTAACAATATTAATATTCAACCATACAAAAATAACAAGTTTGATTGAAACATGAAACTTAAGTAATAACATTGTCTTAGTAAATAGTAAGCAAATAAGATCTAAACAAATACTACTCAAACTAATCATCATCATTATCGGCCATATCAACATCATCATTATCGGTCATATCAACATCAACATCATTGATATTAGTAGTTTCAATCTCGACCCCATCAACTCCCTCTCGCACCCATGATGCTTCTTCGTTAGCAACATTTTCATCCATTTTTGTGAGCAAAATGGTACCAATTGTGGAATCGAATCAAACTTGTTTATCATCATTTGAATATATGTCAAAACTATCTCTTGGTGTAATCCTCATCACAACTTTCCAATCACTTTCTATAGGATCTTTAACATACCAAACTTGCTCAGCTTGAGATGCTAATATGAATGGTTCATCACCAACTCGATTATCCTTATACAACTTGTGATTGAAGTTTACAAGTGTAAATTTTTACTCATCTTCCATCTTGCCTGTCCGGTTATCAACCCAATCACATTTAAACAATACAAATCTTATTGAGTTGCTATAACGAATTTCAAGGATCTCAATCAACTCCCCGTAGAAGTTAACATCCCCTACAATGGGATTATTATCCTTTCGGCATGCAAAACTTGTCACACTTGCATTTAGCATGACTCCACTATTTTGAGTTTTCCTCCGTCTATCGACATCCTTCACTCGAAATCGAAAACCATTTATTATGTAAGACTTATACCGCCTCGCATCCATATGAGGACCCAATGCAAGACTTATAATTCTTTCGGGCACTACATCTTTCGTCGTGCATACCTTTTATAAAAAACAAAATTTAATAAGAAAATATTTAAAACGATAAATTGAAACTATTATATGAAAGTGGTTTCATACTTACATAATCCTTAAAACAGCTAACAAACTTATCATTATGTTCTTTCTCTATAAGATGTCATTGATTACGAGGTAGTGTCTCCCTCAAATGTGCACGATGCATTCTGAGCAAATTGAAAATATGAATTAAGTATTAATTTAAAATATAAAAGATATAAGGAATGTAAGCCTCATGTAAGGAATCACTTACTCTAGGTATTGTACAACAACTTCAGTATTGAAAAGCACATATCTATGCGCTTGTACTCGTGTGATGTAATCAAGGGTAATTACCTCTTCTTTTCCTACAAAGCGGCCTAACTCATCACCTTCATCATCATTTCTTCTAGGACGATTGGACTTTGTCTCAATGTCATCCAAATATTGCGTACAAAAAGTCATGCATTCTTCATCCACAATTGCCTTAGCTATGGAGACCTCGGGATGGGCTCAATTTCGAACATATAATTTTAATGTAAGTAGAAACCTACAAAAACATTTACTTATGCTAAAGCAGATGTAAAAAGAAATTTAACTTTTTTCAAAGTAAATTTAATATGGATGTACCTTTCTACCGGATACATCCAACAAAATTGTATTGGGCCTGCTAGCAAAGCCTCCTCGACTAAATGCACCGGCAAGTGCTCCATAACATCAAAGAAAGCTGGTGGGAATATTTTCTCGAGAGCGCATAGTGTAACAGCCATCCGATCTTGTATCTTTTCGAGATCAGCAAGTGTATTCACCTTTGAGGATAATTGCCTAAAGAAATTTGCCAACTCAATGATGGCTTTTACAACAGAAGTAGGCAACGCTTTTCGAACAGCTAAAGGGAGTAGTTGTTGGAGCAAAATATGACTATCATGGCTCTTAAGACCCCAAATAGCTCTTTCCTCTAGATGTACACAACGAGATATGTTTGACGAGTAGCCATCAGGGACTTTGGCTCCCTTTAGAACTTTCAAGAATGTGTTTTTATGCTTCTTTCTCATTGTGAACCGAGCCGGAGGCATAATTTCTTTGCCAGATGGAAGCGTTTGTAGATGCAATGGTTTCCGAATGTTCATCTCTTTTAGGTCTTTTCTTGCTTTATCATTATATTTTGATTTCTCCGCAGTACCTAACAGAGTATGTAGCACATTATCACACACATTTTTTTTAATGTGCATAACATCAAGATTATGACGAACATGATTATTTGCCCAATATGGAAACTCAAAGAAGATACTCCTCTTTTTCCAATTGTGAAACAACTTAGGAACCTTTCTTTTCTCCAACATGGCTTGTTGCTTCTCACCCTTTTCTCTTTTCCTCTTTTTAATAACATCTTCTATTTTATAGTATGTTTCCATATTTTCAACTTGTTTAAGCAATTTTGTTCCAAACAATAACTTGGGCTTATCTCTCACTTCATGAGTACCATCAAAAGAGCTTTTATCCTTACGAAAAGCATGACTCCTAGGCAAGAAGCGTCGATGACCAATATAACAATACTTGCCACCATGATCCAACCATCGTGCTTGAGGTCTCACATTGCAACAAGGGCAAGCATATTCACCTTTAGTGCTCCATCCAGACAACATTGCATATGCAGGAAAGTCATTTATTATCCATAATAATGAAGCTCGTAAAGTAAACAACTCGTTCCTTGATGCATCATAAGTTGATATACCATCTTCCCACAATTCCTTCAACTCATCAATTAACGGTTGGAGATACACATCTATCTTGTTGCCCAACCCTTTTGGGCCTTGAGTAAGCACCGACAAGAAGAAATATGGCTGTTTCATGCATAACCAAGGTGGATGATTATATGGCATAAGCACAACCGGCCAAGTACTGTGAGATATAGTCATTGTTCTGAAAGGATTAAATCCGTCAGATGCTAATACCAATCTAACATTCTGAATTTCACTTGAAAATAATGGATAACGTTCATCGAATTCCTTCCACGCACGAGAGTCTGCAGGATGCCTCAGCACACCATCGTCTATTCTTTTCTCGACATGCCATCTCATGAGTGTCGCGGTCTTAGATGACCAATACAACCTTTGCAACCTTTGCTTAAAGGGAAAATACCATACTTTCTTCATCGCTACCTGCTTGGGAAGTTTATTCTTGCCACTTATTTCCGCACCTTCACCGCTACGCCCTTCTTCTTGTTGCTTATATCTAGAGGCTCCACAAATTTCACATTTAGTAAGTTTTTCAGTTTCATTTCGAAACAACATACAATGATTAATGCACGCGTCCCACGTTTTATAACTAAAACCCAAATCCGCAGTCATCTTGTACGCCTGACGATAGGAACTTGGCACTTTTGCTGACTGAGGCAATGCCCTAATGATTTTTTTTAATAAAGATGTAAATCCCTTATCGGCCACTCGATAATTAGCCTTCCAGTGCATAAGTTCTACAATAAATGAGAGTACTGTAAACTTATCACACCCTTCCCACAAGGCTTGATCAGCATCTCTCAAAAGTCTAAGTAACTTTGCGGTGGATGCATCTGATTGTACGATTTATTCAATTCCTGGCTGGTTACTATCCGGCATACCCATCCCTTCATGTACCATTCGCCTCATACAATCTTGCACGCCCAATTCAATTTCAATGCCATCTTCAGTTGTCCTATCATTATTATCATTCTTATACGCCGAAATGTACTCTTCCCCGTGCCTAATCCAATTCTTGTAATCTTTTTGAAATCCCACTTCAATACAATGTGATTTCACGGTTGCACGGTCTTTTTGGTAACGATTTGCGCATTTTTTACAAGGACAATATATTTCTTTAACACCAACAGACTTTTTTGAGAATGCAAAATCGAGAAAGTTGTCAACCCCAGACATATACTCATTTGAAATTCGATTATCCAAATCAATCCAACTTTTGTCCATATACGACTTGACTTGATATTTTTAACGTTAAAATACAACCTATATATAAGATCGAGAGACACAAATTTTAGAATAAAAATAAACTCATAAACAAACATAGGCTAAATATGTACAACTTTTATCCAAATATAGATAATATACATTGTTGGAGCCTAGCCTATTAGTCGAACTTGGGCCCATGATATAGTATAACCCTATGACAACATTCATTCGTTCTCTCTCACAAGCACCCCCCCTAATTGAGAAGCTAATTTAAGGAACTAGGTTGATGTGCAAAACAACATCTAGATTGCTAAAAAAGATTATGTGCTTTATCAAGTTAGGGCGTGTGCGTGGACAAACTAAACATGAAAAGAGCTATACCATTAACTGTCCCCTAAACAGAGCAATGATAATATTATTTAGATTTACATTATAAAATACTATAAACCAAAAAAATGTAACAAAGTTTAGTATAGTCAAGATTATCTGTGGCTTGCTCAAAACAATGTACTTCCTCCGTCCTAGATCGTAAGTGTCCGATACAAAGGTTTGAAGAAGGTATTTGGCGTTTCCTTTAACATCCTCAAATTAATCTCAAGTAGATTAAATCGATGGAAGTGGTTTCATTTTCTATCTCAAAACCAAAAAGGGTACTGAATACAATTTGTTTAGAAACACTTTTTGGAAAGGGAAAGAGGATTCACTTTTGCAATGTCTCTGATCGGAATTGACATGTCTCTGATCGGAATTGACACACTTGCTTAGGAACTGTGGAATCAACATTCAACTTTTTGAGACTTTCAGTTCATCCACGATCGCCATGTGCATTAGCTTGTACACATTCAATATGATTACACGAGCTTAATCACATATCTAGAATTTATCCATTACCAACACTCACTATCAACTACCAAATCTGCCAGATAATTTAGAACTGCTCATTCCCAAGGAAGTAAACCTACTCTAATAGCATTCCAAATGAGCCAGTTCAAACATAAGCAGGGAAGCATATTAACAGGAGCCATAATGTCATTAAATTAGAGCACTATAATACAACAAGAACTTTAAAACACAATAGCTTCAATTCATAGCTTATTAACTGACATGAACTAGATAAGACTTTCATGATTATATAAGTGTGCACAAAATTTAAAGAATGAAATCAAGAATAACACTGAACAGTTGCTTCAGTTCAAACAGAGACTGAAGCAATACCAACAACAACAACAGCAACATCAACAACAACTCACAACACCAAGAACAAAAAAACCCAGAAATTAAAAGTAAATTAGAAAAGGGGAAAGAAATGTACACCTGATTGTTGTTGATCGAAGAAATCTCCCTGGCTGGAGGAGAGAGAGAGAGACTGAGATACGCTATAGAGGAGAGAAAGAGAGACTGAGATACAGAGATCGAAGAAATCAACATTCCGAATAACACCAGACCAAGAACAACAAAAACAAAAAATTAAAAGTAAATACGCTATACCTACCTGCTGATTTGGTCACCGGCGTCGAATTTTCATGCCCTAGGTATGGAGGAGAGAAAGAGAGACTGAGATAGAGATTACCGCGAAACTGAGTAGGGAAATTTGGGTTTCCCGGTATTTATTAACATTTACGGCGGATATTGTACACCGCCGTAAATAATGTGTATTATTTACGGCGGACGCGTATCAACCGCCGATAATAAATACCTATATACGGCGGCTACTGATATACCGCCGTATATAACTTCGATCTCATATACGTACATGCCAAATGTACGTACATTACTTATTTACGGCGGACTAGGCCGCCGTATATATTAGTTATATACGGCGGTATGCACAATCGCCGTATATATATAATATATACGGCGGACGAGTGTCCACCGCCGTATATGAGCGCCGTAAATAGCCTCCTTTCTTGTAGTGAACGTCGTTTAAGGACATAATATTTTATAAAATTATTAAAATAATAAGGTGGATCGCGACAGTAATCGGCACCCAGCTCGACTAGTCGGCGCGTAGGACATCTAGGAGACGATTTTCTATTTGAACCCGTTATTAGGCGGATTTGAAATTTGTAGCAGCATTTTATAACCGCTTAGCACCTAAGTGTGATTTTTAGAACACTTATCCTTCATTCTAAACTTATTAAAATTATCTTACTCCAACTTATGCTTATATAACTAATAACTTAAAAGATGCTTCCTTAATCCTTAGTCCTTTAATAAAAATCACAAATTATTTTTTTGGCTGACCAAAATAACTATTGCGTTTTTTGAATTGAAAAAAAATGTTTTTTTCAAAATTTTCTTTAGTACGAGCAATGTACAAAAAATTATATAACATTCTGTAAAAATATTTACAAGTTCTTATTATTAAACAAATAAAATATGATACTCTCTCTCTCTCTCTCAAATTGAATTACCATTTTTTTCACAAAGTGAATCACATTTTGAAACTTTTTCTTAAAAAGATTTTGTCCCTAAATAATTTTTTACCAATTGTTCATTGTTTATTTGCAAAACCAAAAGTTTGAAAGTGAATTGCAAAAATATTTGTGAACTCTTGGTACTGAAATCAATCTATTTGAATTGACTCTGGATGACACCAAGGATTTCAGGGTCAGAGCAGTTATAGAATATCTGACAGGATATATTTATGGTGCGGTACCTATGAACACAACACAGAAATGTAGCATCGTTAAGGTCAAAGTTGGATGTTAATCTAACTCAGACCCTCGGGTGTGAGAGTAAGAATACTGAGATAATAAGGCTTGGAATGCCTTGAGTGTGTGTGTGTGTGTTTTAGGGTTTTAGCAATATGGATTACAATCTAGATTTGGCACTTACCTTGTCCAAGGGACAAAGGTCTTCTATTTATAGGCAATGGGGAGCTGCTCGCTAACGTAAGCCATGAAGTCAGCCCTAAAGGGCACTTTAGTCTTTGACCGCATACACGTGTCTGCATCTGATTGGCTTTGTCAGGGAAGGAAGATTCACTGTCAGAGGGAATGTCGCTGAAAGGGACAGGAGCCGTGTATTCGGCGCGGTGCATTGAATGTAATAGTAGGCGCCTGACTGAGCCGCATTAATGCAATAGAAGTGAGCCGGTTACTGTACTGTCAGAGCTAGTAAGTAAACTTGCTCAATAAGCTTTGATATCGATCGGGAGTTTAGTGGGATAACCGGGAGTCTGATATGAGACCGCAGTCAACACCTTAGGCGCGATCAATGGTAATTGACGCGGGCACGGATGTTGCGGTCATAACTCTTGCGGTCATCAGGTTGACGGTCAAGATCCCTTCGGTCTTGATGGGGATGGGATGAGAGGAATGCGGTCTTGACCTTGAGGGCCTATCTGTTCGCGGTCTTGACTCTGACAGTCTAGGATAAGCCACGTCATACTAGGCCTTTGGACTAGACCGAGCTTAGGCCCGGTCTAGCTGGTCCGGGCTCATCAGTGGCCCCTAGCTCCAAGTGAATGATTATTTATGGTCTGAGCGTGGAGCTGCTAGTTAAGCTCGATTTTGTGAGATCGCTCCTTAGGCGAGCACCAGTGTTGGCGTTTTTCGCTGGTTTTTGCTCTGCCTCCCGTGCAAAATAGGCACGTGTAGGAGGCAAGTGAGGAAGCTTGCAGAAGCTTTGGGGCTTTGCCTCCCGATTAACTGGTGGGCCCCATGGTAGGTGAAGAGACACTGCGTGACAGGTACGGAGCTACGTGTCATCCATCCGAGGGGTGCAATAAATGCTAACCGCCCAAATTTCGAAAATCCAACGTTGGCGCTGATTCGAGACCCGAGGGGAACGGTTTTGTGGGCTAATTAATACGGGTTACACGGGTTAACCCGTATTGGTAGGCCCTATATATACAAAACCCTTCCGCCCATTCGTCTCTTTTAGCCTTCAAGTTCTTATACCGCCATTAGAGAGAGAGATTACTGAGATTAGTGATTTTGCTTGTCACTTCCTTGCTTCCCGTCTTAATCCGTAGGTAACTTTGTCTTTAATTTTTTCTTCTTCCTCTCTTTCTGTTTATTTTGGGGACTTGATGACGACCCGTCAGTTTGGTCCCGTCCGTCCGGCTGAGTTAGGAGATGGAACCACTCCAGATCTCTTTGCTGTTTGTAAACAGTCCGGAGGGATATTTAGGAAAGTGGCCTTTGCCTGGCGTAGGCTATCTATGGAGTGCTTTCAGTATTTCTGTGAGAAATACCAATGGGGGCCTTTTGTCCCACCCCAGTTGTTGGAGGCCAAGAAGAAAGTGCTTGTGAACGGTGATGTAGAGGTGTTGGGGGACACCAATAGATTAAGAAATTTTGTGATGGGGGGTTTTGTGCAGGTTTCCCCGAGAGAGAGACCACGCGTTGAACGTCGTAGAATTGGTGAGGAGAGCGATTCATAACCCTAGTGTGATAACTGATTGGGAAAAAGTAGAACTCATGGATCTCAACCAAATGAACAAGGACTCTTGCCAGGCCGCAGAGGATTGGAGCATAGACGTGGAGCCCTTGAACACCATTTACCCTGAAGTCTAGACCGAGGCCCCTGATGTGCCCGTAGTGGAACTGAGTAGTAGCGAGGACCTTGATCCTTTGGAAAGTGAGGTGGACGGAGGCAGAGAGGAGGAAGCTGAGGTGGAGCCCTCAAGGGGGTCATCTTCCAGTCTCTTAGGCTCCTCGAGCTTAGAGACGGAGGATGATGACCTCAAGGAGGGAGACCGCATGGCCTCGGGCACATCCCAGAAGGCAACGATGATTGTTGACGCCTTCGGGGAGGATTTTGAGGAAGAGGCCCCTGCCCGCGGCAAAAGTCATGCCGTTGGAGCCAAACATGGCCGCGTCAAGAAAAGGAAGGGCAAGGAGGTGGCCTCTATTGACTGGGAGGTAGAAATCTATACCACTTACAATGTGGATCCCAAAAAATTCCGTGTCCGTCCTCTTCAGGAGGTGGAGACAAAAAAGAAGAGACTGAGACCGGAGACGGTGGATGATGTCCGCAAGGACAATAGGGCCTGCGTCCTTTACGGGGCTCAATTTGAGAATGGGCTGAGACTTCCCTTAGATCCCTTCGTCAACGAATTCCTCAACTTCAACCGGTGTCTCCCTATGCACCTGACCCCTAACTCCATCAGAGCCTTGGTTTCTTTCATAACTGTTTGCAAGGTTTTAGGTTACGAGCCTACCCTTTCTGGGCTTTATACCTACTTCCAGAATCAAATAACCAACGGCAACTTGGGGCTGAAAGCGAAGAACAACTCAGCCCGGACCTTTTCCGTTCCAACCAATAAGTTTGACCAATGGAACCAAAAGAACGTTCTGGTTATAGAGTCTAAGTTCGGGTGGTCCTTTTCAAGACCTAACATCCCCGCTCCGGTTAGGGTTGCCGCCAGCTCTGTTCGAGGCCCTACGAATTGCCCTGGAGACTTATTTGGCCACGTACATAACCGAGGGAGTGCAGCCTATATTTGACATGGGCGCTATTGTGGACAGTGAGCCCTTACTGATCTACTCAGGGGTGGCCCCTCGCAGGGAGGGAGGCTTCTATGCCCCTAGGATAGAAATAGGGCCCCATCTTCATGACCTTGATTGGAGGTTGCATGAGTTTTTCGATTTTTGAGGCTGATTGCAAAACTTGCATGATGGGCACGGTCTGTGAACCACCGGAATGGATTGGTCTCTACTCTTGTCTTTGAGAAAACTGCACTTTTAATTACTTTCTGATTTCTCGGACTGCTTTTTAACCTACTCTTTTTTCTTTCAGAGCAGATCCCGCAGAGTACTTGTGATATGGCCAGGCTTTCCGCTAATAAACTGAAGGCCCAGAAACTACGCCAAGAGGCAAAAGATAAAGAGGTCCGCTTCTGACGCGGATATAGCGGCCAAGGAGAGGGCACAAAAATCTCAAAATGGGGATGGCACACATGCCCCAGCTTCCACCTTTACTTCCCCGGTCTCTTCTTTAAATAGGGGAGGAACTATCTGCTCCCACGCCTACACTCTCGATCCCCTCTCTACACACGAAGAAGCGTGGGCGCTCAAGGCGCTCAAGAAGAAATTGGATAAGGTGCTCGCAATCACAGGGGTAGATCTCTATGCCCACGAGCCCCATCAATTTGTTGCTGGGCTTGGCCTACTGAATCGACTCTATTCTCCTGACTTCTACAAGAACATAGCGGTTAAGGAGAATGCCTCTGCCCTGATGGGGGATATTGGCCTGGCCTTTACTGAGGTAAGACCTGTCCCCTTCTGCATTCTGACTCCTAACCTCTCAACCTTTATTGCAACCACTGATCCTTTCTTATGCAGGCGGGGAACAAAATTATGAGGCTTAGGGAGATCTCAGACGAGCAGGCTGCTGACTTCTCCGAGTAGACCAAGATTCTTGCGGATAAGTGCAGGGAACTGGTTAAGGCTGAGGAGAGGGTGAGGACCCTGACTGACACTCTGGCCGAGAAGGAAACCGATTTGAAGGGCTTTGGGGATCGGTTGGTTGTTATTGAGAAGGATTTGGATAAAGCCAAGGGTGCGCGGGATGAGCTCCGCGATCATAAGGCGGATCTGGAGAAGAGGAATGCAGAGCTGTTGAATAGGCTGGAGGCTTCCCGGAATCAAGTCTCAGTCTTGGAAGCTAAGGCTGACGAGCTCTCGGAAAAAACTGCTACCCTTGACGCGGTTTCAGCTGGAGAGGGAGGCCATTCTGCTCGCTACCCGCAAGGAGGCCGTTGAGGAGTTTAAAAACTCCAGGGAATACCAAGAATCAATATCCAGCGAGGCTTCTGCACAGTACGAGATTGCCTGCCAGACTGTAAGTACCCCAATCTGGATCACCCTCTTCCGAGCCCCCGGGAAACACCGCAGACTCACTCAAACGCAGTCTCGAACACCCGAAACCCTCAAAAAACCCTCCAAACCCTTCAAAAACCCTCAAAGGCCCAAAAAACCACCAACCAAACCAAGGGGGGGGGGCTTTCTGGGACAAAAAAACACAAAAGGACTTTTTGGGAATTATGCAGAAATTGGAAAAGCAGGGAGGTCCGTACGGACCTCTTTGCATGCTAAAAGGTCCGTTCGGACCTTCGTGCTACCAACTCTCATAATTACTAAATCCCTCTAAAGTCCACGAGATTCCCCTAAATCAGGGAAAACTGCAATTTTGGTTTACCTTGAAGGTCCGTACGGACCTTCTTGCAGAAATTCCCACACTATAAATAGAGGGCTCCCCCTCCCTCATTTCACACACCATCCTCTTCTACTCTCTCCCTAAGCCTTCTGGCTCCCCCTCTAAGTCCTTCCGAGGCACTCCCGGCCCCTTTCGGATCCTTCCGAGGCCTTCCGAGCTCCCTTCTGGTGCTTCGAAGCCCTTTTGAGCGCTCCCGAGATGATCCCTCGCTGCCCCGAGGCACTCTCGAGGTACTCTGAGGCCCCTCGTGGTACTCCGAGGCCTTGCCTGGTCTTTCCCGAGGCGTCCCGGCTCTTTCCGAGTCAAACCGACAACTCGGACACACGTCGAAACTCTGCCCGAACGCAACCGACGATCCCGGCGCACGCCGAACCTCTGCCCGAATCCAACCGACAATCCCTGCGATCCCAACGCACGTCGAAGCTCTGGTCACAGATAACCGGCACATCCCGAAGCAATCTCGGTCCGTCCCGGAATACTATTCCGTCCTCAAACACTATTCCCCAGCGGAAGACAGACACGAACCAACATTGGTAAGGCTTCCTTCCATTACTGTTTCAATACATTTCAATAAGTAGTGTACAATGTAGACATCCGACACAGCATGCATTTTTAAAAACACATACACACACAACATTTAAAGAAAGAAGGGGTATCGAAAGACTCATTTTTACGAGGCTACTCGGGTGAGCTCTAATATTCTAATATTCTCTTCCCGAGGAGTAACCTGACCTCCGAACTCAAAAATCTCATCACAAAAAAATAATTTATTTTTAAACTGATGCCTTTACTCAATGTTTTGGGCTTAATCAAAACGGCGTGGCGACTCTACAAGCAAAAAAACATAGCGAGACACCTCCTCCCAACGCAAGCAAAAAATGCCAGATGCTGGGGCGCGAACGCGCTGCCTCTCGGATCCGGGTAATTTCAATTGGCGACTCCGCTGAGGACGTTTTGTTTTAAAAACTTTTAAACAAAACAAAAGATTTTTAAAACAATGATGAGGGTCAAACTTTCATTTTACCCCTTTCTTTAACTATTGTGTGTGTGTGCATGTGCTTTACTTTTTATTTTACAAAAAAAATAAAAATACAAAAAAAATGCATCAATATACATCAGTATACATACATTTAAAATTCTTCAAAAAACTTATGTTTTACTCTGAAAAAGAATTTTAGAGACCGCACACTACTCGTACTGCTGCCTCGGTACACCGCACGCTACTCGCACTGCTGCCTCGGTACACCGCATGCTACGCGCACTGCTGCCTCGGATACACTGCACACTACAACCCTCAACCCGGGGTGGTCTCAGTTGCAGTTCATTTGGCCTTCCTACGCCTCTCGGACGCGCACAAGATCATTCCAAACATCCCATCCTAGCCAAGTGTCAACCATGCACGTTTGAGTCTTGAGTCACACTCTGTCCAGACTCGGTTGTTTTTACCCAGTCCGTGTCATAAAGCCTGGATACATATCCCATGCCGGCCATTTTTCTGGACCGAAGCTCGGAACTCAAGATCCCTTGCGCAAGCAAAGCGATGAAAGGTCATGCTAAAATCTTGACCTGATCTTGATTTTCCAAAGCTACACCCAGACGATGTTCCATCCCGGATATACATCCATGCCCACATGACACCATGTCATCAAGCCTTTAATACGTCAGCCATGACGATATGACCTAGCCAACGCCTAACGTCACAGATCCCTTGCGCAAGCAAGGTAAAGAGAGGTCATGCCGAACTCTTGACCCGATCTTGACTAAGAGGCCGGCTAGGCTCACTATTCACATGGCTAATGCATTAAAACGAACATGATAGGCTCGGTCCTTAGGTTACATTTATCTTTTAGGTCGGGGGAAACCGCTTGCCCTATAGGACCGGGGCTGTCCACCCCGGGATGTCGAAATACAGGTGCAAAACGAGGGGCTTATAGCGCACAGATGGTCTCTACTGACCCATGATCTAGCAAAGTTGTGAAAAAGAAGAGCAATCTTTTCCAACCTACCTAGGATTCTGAGAAAACACTGTTTTAAATAAGTTAAAACAACAAAAAAAAAATAAAAAATGCGGAAACCGCATGTCACGTGAGCTTTCCCCCTTTTTATCCCGAAAGGCCTTCCTGTGTCTAAACCTTACCCATCACCCCCCTCCAGCGAACCGAGAGTGGTTGAGAATACCCGGGAGCCGCCTTTTCAGTATCGAGGTCACATGGTCCGACCGCCCTTCCAGCTCAGCGGTTCGCACAGTCCGCTACTCCCCCATGACGGGATCAACAGACAACAGTGAAGGGAACGGAACCCCGCCACTAAGAAACCTTCAGACAATGGAGGAGGTGCTGCGAGCCTTCGAAACTCTCAAGAAGCGCCAAGAGGAGCAGCAAGCCTGGATCGTAGACACCCTACGCTTTCGTGGAACCGTTGCAGTTCCCCAAACTGATGGGACCTTCGTTCTCATAGAAGACGAAGAAATACCAACTCCCCCGGGTCCTCAAAGCTATCAACAGGTCCCACCTCCGCCAAGCTACGAGATCCCAGCAATGCAAAGCAGCTCTCGCTCAAAGCTCCACTCGGGCATTAGTCAAGCAACTTTGACAGGCCCGCCACAGCACAGTTAATTTCCCGGCCCTGCGCCCCAAGCTCAGTATCAACAGCACACATACGGGCCTGCTCCACCAGACCCCAGTGCATCTCGGTACCCCCCAGGATTCAATCCTCTGCCTCTATTCGAGCCCCGAAGCCATAACCAAAAATCCCAATGCTTACCTGGGACAGGCATCCCGAGCGGATATCCCGACATCTCAAATCTACCACCCGCTAGTCTGCCACTTGGGGCTAATGAAACATTTCCCCAATTCCCAAACGCATCCCTTAGCAGCCCGGGCAATCACGCCCTCAATTTCAACAACCCAGGGTACGGTATGGTATACACTCAACTACCTCCCCAAGACTCCCGGATGGCGATCCCATCGGCCAATCCACCTCAATCTTCGGTTTCCATCCCCAAAAACGGCAACCCGCCTCAACCTGCCGATCCCCACATGGCTTGGATGATCGAGCAAATGAAGGACATGCAAGGCAAGCTAGCCAGTTCTCGGAAGGACTCCCTCATGCCCACTGATCCAAACAAGGTGGTCCCGCTTCCTCCAAAATTCAGGATGCCGGAAATGGAAAAGTTTTACGGGACAGAATGCCCAAAAACCCACATCGACACATATGTCTTGGGTATGAGAGCCAAAGGGGTAACCCCTCAGCAAATGGCGGATCACTTCCAGCATTCTCTCAAGTCCACCGAGCTAAGGTGGTTCCTCAACGTAAAGGCAGAAAACCGCTCCACGTGGGACCAAATTAGCGAATTCTTCCTGGAGAAGTACCGCGCCAACCTTGAGTGGTAGACAAACTGTCACAATCTGCAAGCCACCGAACAAAAGGACGACAAGCCTGTGGGTGAGTTCTACAAAAGATGGAACTGGAAGCTAAGCGAGATAATGGATCCGCTTTCCAAGGAAGAGCATATGGACATCTTCCATTCCTGCCTCAAACCATCTCTGAGGACCTTGATCAGCCATCACTTCTATCCAGATCTCCGTGCCATGGTCAACGCCGGAACCAAGTTCGAAAAGACCCTGAGCCTTCAGAAGACAACAGCAACCCCTGCTTCGTCCTACCGCTATCGGACAAACCTGTCAAATCCAGCACCTATCCCGAACAAAGGAAAAGAAGCAGCCGAAAAGGTACACTACATCCAAAACGGAGCTCAAATAAACCATGATCAAGCACCCCCGAGGAACAACAATCCCCCTCGCTTCCCACAGTTCCAGCATTTTGACAACCTCGAAATGCCTCTGGGCCAAGTATCCGAGGCATTGGTAAAGAGAAATCTCCTCAAACCTCTCAAGAATTTCCAACCAAAGACTCTCAAGCCCAACATGGATAAGAGCAAGCACTGTGCCTTCCACAACTACCCCGGTCACACCACCGACAATTGCTTCGTGCTAAAGCAAGTGGTCCAAGGGCTAATCGAAGAGGGAAAGTTGGAAAGCCCCAGTTGCCCCAACACCATTGGAAATCCATTCCCCCAAAATGACAGGGTGAACACGATAGCCTTCGACGAAATTCCAAGCGAGAGTAGGCCTCCTGCAGTCTCCGGAACCGTCAACATGCTATCCCGCTACGACTGGGAACGTGAAACCAGAGTCAAACGGTCCCGCGACCGGGAATCCAGACAAGAACACCCAAGGGCAAGTGTCTCCCTACGATCCCTACCCCGATCAAGAAACACCAGGAGACTGAATCGAATGGAAGCACCGAAAGCGGTCTAGCCTTCACAGACGAAGACTTGCCGATATGTGAAAATAGACACAACGAGGCTCTCCTCGTCCTCATAAAGATAGAGATGTTCTACCTCCCGAATGTCTTGATCGATAACGGCTCCGCAGTCAACATCATTGCCTTGAGTACACTGAAACGCCTCCGCGTCGACCGCTCCCTGATGAGACCTTCGCCCCGGATAATCCGAGCTTACGACTCCACTCCACGCCCTATCATAGGAGTAATCAATCTGGGGATCCAATTCGACGCACAATTAGAGTCGGTGGATTTCCAAGTGGTGGATATCAAACCAACCTTCTCCGCCCTGCTGGGACGACCTTGGCTACATCAGATGAAAGCAGTATCATCTACTCTTCACCAATGCGTGAAATTCATCAACGCCAATGGAAACCTCGAGGTGATCCGCGGAAGCAGCACGATGGCAAGTGCTTGGCCAGCAAGCTATGATCCAGAAGAAGGTCCCGACATGACCGAATACTCCTCTGCAGGCGAGACTCCAGCCCTGTCCCGCTACGAAGTGGATCCCTACATCCACGCTCTAAGCCGCGATGAGCTAGAGATCGAAGAGCTTATGGGTCAAGACGACAACTCCGACATATGCGACTGCGAAGAATGTTTGAAAGAGGATCAAGAGATGGATGCCCAGATGGAGATTGACCGAGGAGTAGACCCCTACTTCGCCGAAAACCCTCTTGAAAACTGGCTCATCACCGACCCACTGGTGCAACACAACCCTCTTGCTGACACGCTCGGATCTCACGGGGACAGCCATCACAGCATAGTCCAATTCAACATCCCAGTGTCTGACCTAGACGAACAATGGAGCAACCTCCTCCAAAGCCTAATCAGGGAAGGAGAGATAGCCTGCCCCCTCGAGTTGAACATCGTGAATGTCGTCCAAGCAAAGATCCCAGATAAGGAGGCAGATTCTATGAAAATGATCAACATCAGCAAGAATCAACTCCGAATAAGAGAATGCTTCGCCCTCCTGGAAGTAGCTCTCAGCGACTTCTATCATCAAGGTCCCCCAAGGTCTGGAGGCAACAATAATGGAGGGACATCATCAGAAGAGCAACCAAAAACCTCCGCGATCTGGTTTGAAGTCGAACCACAGGCAAGCTATCCTCCGAGATCCGCCTCAACTGAAGAATGGCTACCAAAGCCATTGCCACTCTCTCTTGGCCTGCAGCCCGCAAAGAGTAATGAAGCCTGGTCAATTCCCTCGTCGCCTAGAGTCTAGCTTCGAGTCATGTTGTCTAGGAATTCACGTCTTTTGAGTCATCTGACGGCTTTACGCCCAAAGATTGTGAGTCCATGATCAACAATGTATCATCTCTACGCTTTCAATAAAAGGTCCGACCTTTCTAAAATATCCTTTCATTGCATCTTTAAAGAATGATGAGTTAACTAATCAAAACAGTTAATAACAATTCATCTAACAAAGAAGCAGACACATTAATTGAACGAATGCATTAAACAAACATTTATGCATATTGTCAAACGAGAGAAAAACCGGGCCCAAGCTGCCGAGAAAGGTTTTAACCAAAGTGAACTTGGAGAACTACTGAAGAGCCAAAGAGACGCAATTCGGAGGCCTCTTCATCAGCATTGCATAACAACCTCAATCATCTACCTCCTCACGATCTCTACTACATGACTACGCCCTGGCCTTTTGCCACATGGGGAATCGACGTCATCGGGAAAATCACTCCACCAGGTAGCAATGGCCACGAGTTCGTCTTGGTAGCCATCGACTACTTCACCAAATGGGTCGAAGCCAAGTCCTACAAGGTGCTCACCTCCAAGAAAGTGGCATATTTCCTCAAGGAAAACATCATCTGCCGATACGGCATCCCGAACGAGGTCATATCAGACAATGGCTCCCACTTCGAAGGAGAATGCGACAGACTGCTGGCCGAATTCAAGGTCACACGCCACAAATCGTCTCCCTACCGGCCACAAACAAACGGCGCCGTAGAAGCAGCAAACAAGACCCTCGAATGGATCGTCCGAAAAATGACCACCCGAGGACGTTATTGGCCCAAAAAGCTGCACCTCGCATTTTGGGGCTACCGAACATCAGTCAGAATAGCCACAGGAGAAACTCCATTCGCCCTGACATACGGGATGGAAGCGGTAGTACCCGTGGAACTGGAAATTCCCTCACTCCGAGTGTTGCTGGAAAACGAAATCAATGAAGTCGAACGGCACCGAAGCTGACACGACGAACTAGCTCTGCTAGACGAGCGACGACTAAAGGCCATGGAACACGTCTGAGCCTACCAAAGCAGGATGGCTAGAGCTTTCGACAAGAAAGACAAGTCCCGAGACATCAGGGAAGGTGATCTGGTACTCAAATAAAAGCCTCCCACTCAAACTAACCCACTGGGAAAATGGGAACCAACATGAATCGGCTCTTTTGTGGTTCAAAAGATCTTCTCCGGAGGTGCCATGAAGCTGACAAACCTAGACGGCAATCCCTTCATGAATCCAGTCAACGGAAGCAAACTTCGCAGATACTTCGCCTAAAGAAGAACAACTGTGCATCTCTTGGCACTCCATGTAGTGTCGAACTACGCAGACCTGAGCCCTCTAGTCTAGGGGAACATAGGTAACCTTAATTGGTCCGGTCTAAAAACACATAAAAAAGTCAAAAGTTTGAATGTCAATCAAGACCTTCATCAAACTACACACTTTCCAAGAGCATGCCCCCAACATCACCTTGACCAAGTCAAACGACGGCGGCAACATCAAAGGACATCCGAGGGTCACTCAACGTCAAACGACTGACCCATGTCAACTTCCAAGCCAGGGGCTTGTCTTCGCCCTCACGCGCTTCAAAAAATAAAGAAAGAGCTCGAGCAAAAGCTCTCAAAAAATAATAAAAAAATAAGCTCAAGCAGAAGCTACAAAAAAGAGGTCAAGAGCCCGACGCCAACAAACAAGAGGCAAGGAAGCCACCGAAAAGACCGTCAAAAAGACTTGTCAAGGGAACATTCAACCTCCCATGAAAATACAAAACCCAGGCGAAAAGGGATTACTGTCAAGGCCCAGGCTGCTTCAGTCCTCAAATGCAACGAAAAGGTCCAAAAAAGGACGCCATCAAGGCTCTCAAAAGAAACAAAAGGCAAACAAGAGATCTTGCGTCTCGATAAAGCTTTAAAAGTAAATCACAAATCACTAACGATTACAACATTTCTTGATGAGTTCAAGCACGGTCTACTCTCAAGTTCACAACATGCTAAAAGACAGCTTAATACATTTAACAAATAATGTGTCTGCAATGCAATGAATGGATTCCTAGGAGGTCATTCCGCGCCATCTGCGCTTGTCCCCTCGCCATTCTTCCCTCTCTTTCCTCATCCCCGGCGAGTCTTCTTTCGCTCCACGCGAGCCAGCTCTGCATCTCTCAGTCCAAGATTAGGGGTCCTCCCCGTAGAGTCAAACAATCCTGTAGCTCGAAGGGCTTCATTCGCCCGTGCTTCGGCTCGGATCTCCTCCCTGTGAGTCTACAAAAGAGGACCTCTCTCTGTCACACGGTCAACTCTGGTCTCGTAGTCAAACAAAGTGTCTCCCATAACATCTTGAGGGTCAGACCAGGCTTCGGCACTCCTAAGGCAATAGATGCGACGGCAATCAGGCCCCAGAATCGCTTCACGCCTGCTCCTCAAAATCACTTGGGACTGCCCAACGCACCGCTCGTACCAATCTAGGTACACGGTAGTCAATATAACACTCTCCCGAAGTCGAAGGAGCACCACAGGAGGGAACGCAGAATACTTCTATACCCTTAGAAAGTACAAGAGAGCACCTGGAGCTGCCATACAAAGAGGAGCCACCTCCGCAGTGGCAAGGTCATCCCAGCCCAACAAAGGCTCCTGCCTCATCCCGAACTGCTGGGAAACAAGTGACGGAATGTAGAAGGAGGACCAAAACAAACCTGGAACTCTGACAACATAGGACCCTTCCTGAAAGGCCCTCCTAGTCTAGATGCCCCAATGCGGAACCCACCAGCGGATCTGATGCGTACCAAGCTGTGCCATCCATCTCTCCCAAGCAGACTGATCCATATCCAATATAAGAGGTCGCCGAGCAAACGACCACGGACTAAACGACGTCTGAGCCTCGGGCATAGCCTGAAGTCTCTTTTGTAGCCACAAGGTGAGCAAAGTGGGGCTTCCCCCTCTCATGAACCTATCTACAGTCGCCAGACGATCAATGCCGTGAAGGGTCTCCCCCAGCACCAATGGCACAATATCCTCTCCGGCTCTGCAGTGCCCAACCTCATCCAGCAAAGCGCCATCACAAACCCAAAGGGAGCTGACCATGAAAAGCGTCGCTATCACGCACAAGGCAAATGCATCCAACGAGACGTCACTCTCCGCATCACTCATAAACTGCTCCGGCAGCGCAGAAATGTCAATATGACCCGAATCAAAGGTCATGCCCTGCACTTCTTCCAACGAAGTCCGAAGAAAGCATGCAAGCTTCACACTCACGGCAGCACCGCCAATCAATGGAAGCGAAATGGCCTCCACCTCCGGTCCTCCCATCAAAGCTCGAAATTCCTCAAAAGTGGGCGTCACTTCATTGTAGGAGAAGCTATACACATGCCTCCTGACGTCCCAGAATCTCGCGGCAGCCCGCAACAATTCCCAATCAGGAACCAACTCCTTAAGGGACCAAACCGAGCAGAGTAGAAACCTCACCTCAAAAGCCCACCTCTGATGCCTCATACGGTGTCGCATCCACATTTTCAGCCGCTCAAGGAAGTATGCTTGCCTCTCCTTTGAAATCCTCGGCAAAACTCGTGGAACATACGAAGAATCCATGGCAAAAATGGAGGTTCCTAGAGAAATGGGGAAGAAAGCTCGAAATGACTGCAAATGGGAAGTGGGGGAAGTTCAGACATCCTGAAAAAGCTTATCCTCTCCCCAAAAGTAAAGGAGATCCGTATGGACCTTTTTGCATGCCTAAGTGGTCCGTACAGACCTTCTTGCAAAATTGTCCCACATTTTCAGTAAACAGTACAATAGCCACTGTTCCCAGCAGGACCTTGCTCCAAACTGCCCAAATTCTGGCCAAAGCCCTTCCCGGCAAGCATACACTACCCACAAACGCACTCCCAGCTCACGTGGCATGCACAAATAATAAACTAGCAACAATTCCTAGGACAAACCCCGAAAATCACAAAATACGACATTACATCTTAAAATAAAATACTTTGCTGTGCAAATACAAGTGTTTTATTACAGGTACCCAAAATGTCTGTTGCTAAACAAAAGAAAAAAAAATGGAAAGAGGGAAAGCAAATGAGCCCTACTCCGACTCCTCATCATCAATCTCATCAAACGTGAAGTCATGCATATCGGAAAACTCGCCGGTCACGCCCTCATCATCCGAATACTGGACCCCCTACTGAGGCAAGTACATGAAGTAAGCCGCAGGATCGAGCCCGGTAAAAGGATCAAAGAAGGAAGGCTCCGACGAACCCTCTCCCTGAGACTCCTGCGCCGATAAGAACTGGTGAAAAATCGGCTGCCGCCGGACCCCCAAAGACGTCCCTGCATCCATGCTATGCCGCCCTCGAACGGGTCCCTCCTGCTGTGGCCCTGGCTCAGCTCTCGATGGAGGAACGTCAACAGAATGCCTCAAAGGCATCGGCTCGTACGCCGGAACACGTCGCGAAGACTGGCAAGACAGCTTCCCCGCCATCTTCTTCACAAAAGACCGCATCACCACGTAACGGCGGGTCAACGTGTCAAAAGATCTCCCCGAGACCTGCACAAGGAAACAGCCAAAGAAATGCTCAGCAAAAGGAGATACAATCATACTTAGCAAAAGAGAAAAATACAGAAAAGATGCCAAGATAGAAAAGAGTAAGCACACTCACCGGCGCATCCGGGTCAACCCGATAGGCAGCAGGAGCCAGCTCAGGCAGGGGTACCGATACCCTCCGCCTTGACGAGTCGCCCCGAATATATGTAAAGTCCGGCCCCGGAACCGAAACATCTGGAGGACAAGGTGGGCCATCCCGCCTCTCTCTCGCCAACACCTGTGGCATCCTCAGCTTCCTCCTGACGAAGGACCCGCACTCCTCAAACAAAATAAACTCATCGGCACTCACGCCGCCCAAGTACCTCTCGTACTCTATCACATCCATGTCACGGGGATTCATCATCCCAAAGGGCGGATCCCTCGAAGCCATAGGGGGCACACCCGGGCCATGCTGCCAGAAGACCCTCTCCCCCAAATACATAACATCACAAGTCAGGCCCCGCAGCATCTTCCTCTGCGCCGTCACCACGGGACCACCCTCAAGCTCGTCGTCTCCATACCGAGCCCAGGGATACAGTTCAAACTCCGCCGAGCTATCCTTCTCCAGGAACTCCTGCACATCCCGATAGGCGATGGTGAGCTTCCCCCTATTCGTCCTCCTCCTCCTCAACGGACGGGCCCAGCCCAGCATAGCAGGATAGGCCTCCATGGCCTCAGCATCTCGATCCCACGGAAAGCACCGAAAGATCTCATAAAACCACACCTGCAACAAAATCAGAAGAGGCTCAGGGCAAAAGAAAACGGAGAAATGACAAACTGCTAAATCAAAAACAGCAATAAACTCATACCTCCAAAGCAAAATCGAAGCACCCCAGAGAACTAGCCACGCCTCGGCTAAACTGGTCCAAAGAAAAATAAAGCTCGGCCAGGCCCGCCTCGCCCCAAGCTATCTCACCAACCCTCTCCAAATCCACCAAACTCTCCAGTAGAGGAAAAGGAGTCGAGGTAGCGTGATTCGAGAACAAAGTCTCGGAGAGAGCAAACCACAAGAAAGAGCGCGCCAGCTGCTCAGCCGTCGCCAAGCCGGTACCCCGGCGATAGGCCTCGATGTTGGTCGTTCTGTGCCTCAACATCACCATATAACATGCCCATTCCCCTGCGAGGAAAAGGTGCGAAGCCCAACAGCTCATCCAGTACCCCATCGGACATCTTGTCCCTCCATCTCACTGGCCCTCCTTTGAAGGAAAGCCCGGTGATAGCTGCAAAGTCGGTAGGAGTCACCGTCACCTCTCCCCAGCTCAAATGGAAGGTATGCGTGGTGTCCCACCAATACTCAGACAAGGCCAGGAAGATGCTCTTGTTCTTCCTCGCCTCTGAAATCTCGGCCAGGTTCTCCACGAACGCGCCCAAACCAGAAGCAAAGATCAGCCTCCTAGGACTCGGTCTACCCTCCCGGGAAATATCCGACAAATGCTGCCATAGCTCAACGACAGCCTCGAGTGACCCCCGAGACTTCATCTTCTTAGATTTTCCTGACAAAAGCCCCTCATCCTGCAGGTAAACACAACAAAGGTACGTCAGTCACAGTACTTAATGCAAAATACCAAAAGGAAAACAAAGCATATAAAAGTCCGTCACAAAACACGGCACACATTGCACATAATTTTCCACATGTAACCCGTCACAAAACACGACACACATTGCACATAATTTTCCACATGTAACCCGTCACAAAACACGGCACACATTGCACATAATTTTCCGCATGTAACCCGTCATAAAACACGGCACACATTGCACATAATTTTCCACATGTAACTCGTCATAAAACACGGCACACATTGCATATAATTTTCCACATGTAACCCATCACAAAACACGGTAAACGTTGCACATAATTCTCCCCACAAAGTCCATCCCAAAAACACGGCACACACTACATGACACATTTTCAAAAGTCCGTCCCTACACGGCAAACACTTTCAGACAAAACCCGTCACAAAACACGGCACATGTCACACTCTTTTTAAAAAGTCCGTCCCTACACGGTAATTTTTCACAATGTACATACATAGAAGTAGCATAAGGTACAAAACACCAAAGTATGTATTTCAAAGAGATGCACTTTATTTTTACAAATAAGAGCTAATCTCCACATTTTTGCACAAAAATCACATACCCACAATTCTTACGTACTCAATTTCAACAATTCATCACGAATTTCACAAAAAGAGCATGGCAATAACAAAAAAAATCCCCAAATATGCGAAGAATTAAAACCTAGTTCTAGCATACAATAATTCGAGCAAAGAATCAAGACGAAATTGATTTCTTACCTCACCGACGGCCCTACCTTGCATATTGTGCACCTCCGGATCCGGATAAAACACATTCGGATTCCTCGACGAAGGCACGAAGGAAGTGCAATTCCTTTGAAGGTCTGCCCTTTGCTCAATCGCCTCTTGGCCCCGTTGACGATGACCTCTCCTTGCTCTTTCCGCCATTGACAAGCAATTCAAGCAAAATGCGGAGGATTTACTAAGGAATTTGGATCAAAAATGGAGGTTCTCTCTCTCTCTCTCTCGGTTGTTCACGAACTGGAAGAAGAAAATGGGTGTGATGCCTCAATTCTGGAACTGGTCAAATTCTGGGAACTCAAAATTGCACGATGGTCCGTACGGACCTCTTTGCACACATAACAGGTTCGTACGGACCTCTTTGCATTTTAGGGACGAATTACCTCTTTGCCCTTATAAACTTTGCCCCTGGCTGTCCAAAGGCATATTTTAGCAGATTCAATGCAGTTTGGTCCTTAACCCAACAAAACAAACCCTGGCCGTCATCGTAAGTCCGGATTTTGCCCACTAAATGGCAAAACAAACACCAGCCGTCATCGTAAGCCCGAGCCTCGCCCACTAAATGGTAAAACAAATACAAAAGGCATAAATGCCCCCAAACACAAATCCCAAGGCATAAAAAGCCTCCAAAACACAAAACGGTGAAGCAAACACCGACCATCAAAGTAAGCCCGAAATCACCTTTTCAGCAGACAAAGCCCATACGAGACTACGCGTCCCCAGTAGACGAACACCGGCAGTCATCGTAAGTCCAACCTTTCCCCAGCGGACAAAACACAAGGCAATCACGCCTCTCACAGTCAGAGGACACGACACATCCTCACGCACGACACAAACACAGTCAGAGGACACAACACATCCTCACGCATGACACAACTACAAGTCCCAGGGTATGGCATGCCCTCATTTGTATCCCCAGCCTGGAAGGCTTTAAATCACTCAGTCCGGGAGACTGCATAAATCAGCCAAATTATCATCCCCAGCCCGGAAGGCTTTAAATCACTCAGTCCGGGAGACTGCATAAATCAGCCAAATCAACTATCCGCAGCCCGAAAGGCTCTAAACCACTTAGTCCGAAAGACCGTATAAACCTCCCAAATCATTATCTCCAGCCCGGAAGGCTTTAAATTACCCGATTCAGAAAATCGTAAAAAATTTCCATTCCAGGACGCCACCACGTCCTCACAATCGACCTCAGCGGTCACACATCACTTCAGGGCACCACCACGCCCACCTACACTCACAATTTCACGATGGAAAACTACGATCAGGCTTGATTCCTGCCAGGGATACGTAGGAATCCTATCACAGGATCTAGCCAACCGACCTATACGGTCACCCAGGACGTCACCACGTCCTCACAGCCGACCTATACGGTCACCCAGGACGCCATCACGTCCTCACAGCTGACCTATACGGTCACCCAGGACGCCATCACCTCCTCACAGCCGACCTATACGATCACCCAGGATGCCACCACGTCCTCACAGCCAACCTATACGGTCACCCATGATGCCACCACATCCTCACAACTGACCTATACGGTCACCCAGAATGCCACCACGTTCTCACAGCCGACCTATACGGTCACCCAGGATGCCACCACGTCCTCACAATAGACCTATACGGTCACATAGGGCGCCATCACATCCACACAACTGACCTATACGGTCACGTGATCCAGATCAGGACCCTTATCTTATCGACAAGATTCCCCTAAATCAGGGAAAACTGCAATTTTGGTTTACCTTGAAGGTCCATACGGACCTTCTTGCAGAAATTCCCACACTATAAATAGAGGGCTCCCCCTCCCTCATTTCACACACCATCCTCTTCTATTCTCTCCCTAAGCCTTCTGGCTCCCCCTCTATGTCCTTCCGAGGCATTCTCGGCCCTTTTCGGATCCATCCGAGGCCTTCCGAGCTCCCTTGTAGTGCTCCGAAGCCCTTCTGAGCGCTCCCGAGATGCTCCCGTGCTACCTCGAGGTACTCTCAAGGTACTTTGAGTCCCCTCATGGTATTCTGAGGCCTTGCCTGGTCTTTCCCGAGGCATCCTGGCTCTTTCCGAGTCAAACTGGCAACTCGAACGCATGCCGAAACTCTGCCCGAACGCAACCGACGATCCCGACGCATGCTGAACCTCTGCCCGAATCCAATCGACAATCCCTGCGATCCCAACGCATGCCGAAGCTCTGTCCGTAGATAACCGGCACATCTCGAAGCAATCCCGATCTGTCCCGAAACACTATTCCGTCCTCAAACACTATTCCCCAGCGGAAGACAGACACGAACCAACATTGGTAAGACTTCCTTCCATTACTATATTAATACATTTCAATAAGTAGTGTAAAATGTAGACATCCGACGCAACATGCATTTTTAAAAGCACACACACACAACATTTAAAGAAAGAAGGGGTATCGAAAGACTCGTTTTTACGAGGCTACTCGAGTGAGCTCTAATATTCTAATATTCTCTTCCCGAGGAGTAACCTGACCTCCGAACTCAAAAATCTCATCACACAAAAAAATTTATTTTTAAACTGATGCCTTTTCTCAATGTTTTGGGCTTAATCAAAATGGCGTGGCGACTCTACAAGCAAAAAAAACATAGCGAGACACCTCCTCCCAATGCAAGTGAAAAATGCCAGATGTCGGGGCGCGAATGCGCTGTCTCTCAGATTCGGGTAATTTCACAGACGCAGCTACGGAACATTGCTGCCACGGGCAAATTTTCAGTGGAGCAGTTGGCCTTGATAGGCTCATTGATCTCTACTGATGCTTTATGCCTGCCCGGGCATGCTCTGGTCACTCTGGATGAGGAGGTAAAAAATTAAGAGCTCTCTGTTGCCTCAACTTTGCCTCCTGTTTCTGCGGTGACCGCCACAAGCCTCATCGCTCAAATGGATGAGATGGGGTTTAGAGATGAGAAGCTCTCCTACGAAGAAGCTGCTGCTCGCTTATTCCCAAATGGGCCTGCAGTTAGCGATTTGTTCAGATTGCGGCCAGCTCCTGCCCCAGCTTCAACTAAACCTTCCACTGCTTTGGTCTCTGAAATAATCGATCCCCCAACTATTACTGATTTAACCATAGCTGCCGATCTTCCTTCTCCAACACCCACAGCCGAGGCAGCCAAAGAGAGCGCTCCCTTTGACCAACCTCTAGCTTAGGATTTTATATTTCTTTTTTTTTTTGTAATAGATTGTAGGATTTATGTAAATCTTTGTTCTATTAATAGAAGTATTTTTATTCAACTGCTCGTCTTTGTAAGCTGTTTTTCTTTTGGCAATGTGTGAATACTTTGATACTTATATCAATGCCTTTCCTTAGGCTTGTACTCTCACTTTTTCTTTTTTCCAGCTTACGATTTGGAACAATTAGTTGACTCAACGCCGTGGTTTAGGGGCATGTTAGGCCCTCTGACCGCGTTTATGAGTTTATAACTCTTTATTCAAGACCGCTTGATTTTTTTGTGAGAGTCAGCCCTTTTTCTCTATGATCGCGTTTGTTATGGCCTTGGACAATTTTGAGGTCTTGACCTCCTTTTGTCTATTTGGCTTTTAAAACTTCTTTGATCACTCCCTTCCACTTACACTTATTTAGATTTTTTAAATCCGTGGTGTAATTTTAAAAGAGGCAAGGCAAGCTTCTTTCATTAGGCATGCAGATTGTGGCCGTAAGGCAATAGTCCACGCAACAGTAGCTAGGGGCATGTTGGCCCTTTAACTCACCAGCATCTGTATCCACTATTGGTGGTTCACGCGGTCTGACTCTTTGGAGTCTTGTGGCGATCATGTATCGGGCTCATGTGTTGGCCTTTGTACATACAGGTGTACGGTCAACAGCCAACTTGCATCTATATCCACTTATTTTTGGTGGTTCACGCGGACAGGACAGAGAGTCTTGTCTGTGATCGAGTACGGGCTTAATGGCCTTTGTACACATATAGGCATGCGATCTTAATGGATCTTTGCGCATCAGTGGGTAGGGGCTCATATGTTGGCCCTTTCACCCACTGGCATCCGCTTGCGGGCATCCACTTTAGCTTTTGAGGCTAGTGGGTATATTGCTACAACAATTTTTAATACTAATTTTGCTCAAAAATTGGCTCAACAATCGTAACAATCATACATTCCTTGCCTCTATCACTCTTACATTTTACAAAGATTTTAAAAGAAATACTTTCTAAGGTGATCGCTATTCCAAGCGTTCTTGAGGTCTTTTCCTTTCTTTGTCCGCAATCTGTAGGTACCCTCATTGATTATTTGGGTAACTGCATACAGACCTTCCCATTTCGGGGAGAGCTTGTGGAAACCTGCTTGGGTCCCTTGGAGCTCTACGTTTCTGAGTACCCGATCTCCAACCGAAAAACTTCTACTATTCACTCTCTTATCATGATGCTTCTTTGGTTTTTGCTTGTAGTTCACCATTTTTTCGTTTGCTCGCATTCTCTTTTCTTCGAGATCGTCCAGGTCATACCTTCTGTTTTCCTTGTTTTGAGACTCATCGAATTATGTGACTCTGTACAAGGGTAGGGCTACCTCAACTAGACCCATTGCCTCTGACCCATACGTGAGTGAGAAAGGAGTTTTGCCTGTTGAATTTCTGATCGTCATGCGGACAACCCATAATGCGGTCTGAAGCTCGTCCAACCATCGTCCTCCTCGTCCTTCCAATTTTTTTTTAAGGCGGTCAGGACTAATCTGTTCGCGGTCTCAACTTGACCGTTCCCTTGGGGGTAAGCTACTGCGGATTGGCGATTTTGTACTTTCATCTCTCACATTCAGCTGTGAATTTTGTAGAGAACTGAGTGCCATTGTCCAAGATTATTGCTCACGGAACCCTAATCTGCACCATATGTGATCGTGGACGAAATTAATAACATTCTCCTCGGAGATAGTGGCTAAGGCCTTTGCTTCTATCCACTTTGTAAAATAATCCACGGCCACCACGGCGTACTTAATACCTCCTCGAGCAGTTGGGAACGGTCAAATTAGATCAATCCCCCATGTATCAAATGGCCACGATTGTACTACCAAAGTCTGCTCTGTTGATGGTAGTCTAGGAATGTCTGCAAACCGTTGGTGTTGGGTATGCTTATTATAAACCCCTCCTATCACTTGATTTGATTGATACCATCACCTAATTTATTTTATATGGACTATAGGACATTATGTAAGAAGTCTTTAGACTTCAAAATTAGTTAAGTCCATTTTTAGTTTGATAGGCTTAAGTAGGATGGCTCATTAAAAATCAACTTCAAAGACTCGAAATCAAAGGCATGGTCAAAAATCAAAACTGCCTAAGTAATGGTCAGTTTGACCACATGGCCACTTTGACCGGAAGGTTTGACCGCAAGAACAAACCTTTGGCCGCAAGGCAAACTTTGGCCGCAAATCAAGTTTTGACCGCAAAGAATGGCATTTGACCTCAAGAATTGTTTTGACCGCATGGAACATGTTTGACCGCAAAGAATGGCATTTGACCTCAAGAATTGTTTTGACCACAAGGAATTATGTTCTGACCGCAAGACACCTTTTTGGCCTCAATATATTGACCGCAATGTTTGGCCACAAAGTTTTGACCGCAAGGCAAACTTTGGCCGCAAATCAAGTTTGACCACAATGGCAAACTTTGGCTGTAAGGTTGTATTTTGACCGCAAAACTCAACTCGACCACAACTCAGTTTTTGAAGCTTGATATGAAGACTTGAAGAAAACGACAAAGGTTAGGTATAATCAACCATGGTTAACTCCAAGGTTCAAACAAGATTATACCGTTGCAAAGTTTTCAAATTCAAAGAGGAGACAACTGTTATCTAACGGATACTTAGTACAAGCTCTCCACTACTTTCTGCAATAATAGGACAAGGATGAAACGTGCACCAATCAGATTTCAACAACACTTGTCCTTGAAACTTTGGCTCCAAGTTATCCAACGGCTAGTAGCTCAAACCTTGGCTATAAATAGCCCTTGAATTCATCCTAGGAAGCTGGCTGGAAAAAGGCTGAGAATATAAGAGAAAAACCTTTGTTGTCACCAAGAAAAATGTTGAAGATCAAGAGCAAGATTTCCAGAATCATTCGCATCTTCAAGCACCACCTTCAAGCTATCAAGAAAATATCCAAGCCCAGAATCTCAAGCCTTGTAAACACAACAAGACTCATCAGGCTCTAATCACTAAGATTATAAAAGAGCTTTTGATTCTTGAATCACACACACACCCCTTTGATTTAATCACATAGATTATATCATTAGGGAAACACTGGTTTTAGTCTAGGATTTGTTTTCCATAGAAATAGGTTTTGATTCAAGCTCTTCACTTGATAATCTGTAACAAGCAAGGAATCAATATAAACCTCATTTGAAAATCCAAGACTAACCATCTTGGTAGAGGACGTAGATCTTTAACGATTGAACCTCTCCAAATACTTGTGTTCTTTACATTCAGCATTAACTTTCAAGTCCTTATTATTACTTACTTTGTTTGCTAGTGTTTGATCTTGCCAGCTCTTATTACTTGTGTGAATTGTGTTTATATGTTATTATTGCCTTAGCTCTTTGAATCCACATCTATTTCAACCAAATTTGTTTTCCTTATCAAACCTTAAGTTTTGACCACAAACTTACTTTGGCCACAAAATTCTTGTTTTGTTCACAAAGTGAGATTTTGACCACAAACCCAGTTTGACTACAAAATCTTCCCTTTGACCGCAAAACATCTACTTTTACCACAAACTTACTTTGGCCACAAAAATCTTGTTTTGTTCACAAAGTGAGATTTTGACCACAAACCCAGTTTGACCACAAAATCTTCCCTTTGACCGCAAAACATCTACTTTGACCGCAAAGAGTATTTTTGGCCACTAAACCTATTTTGACCACACTCTTACTTAGAAAACTTCCGTTGTGCATTTTACTCTATCTTGATGGTGAATCATAGATTGTACTCACTATCAAATCTAGTAAGTACTTGGTCGAATTTTGACAAGGGTTGAAAAAGTTTAAAAAGCTATTCACCCTCCCTCTAGCTATTTTCTTTACCCTTGTTGTACCTTTGGGACCAACAAGTGGTATCAGAGCCAAACACCATTATAAAACTATTCTTTGTTTTTCAAGCTTAACAACTTGGGTGCCGATTCATCATGGCAACTTCAAAAGCTATGGCAACGATTAACTATTCACACATTCCTATGTTGGATGAAGATCACTTCGATATCTGGAAAGCTCGAATGCTAATTCATTTAGAGTCAATAGATGAAAGGCTGGTTGATTGTATCAACGACGGACCCTTTGTTCCAATGAAAGCCAATACTGATGCAACTACCAATACCGAAGTTCCTGAAGTCAAAAAGCTGAAGACGGAATGGACTGACGAAGAAAGAAAGTATGTTGCATTGGATAGCAAAGCCAGAAACATCATCTCCGGAACCTTACCCACTTCCACCTATCAGAAGGTACTCAAATGCAAGACTGCAAAGGAGATGTGGGACTCTATTGAAAACTATCTCGAAGGTGATGATCAATGCAAGGAAAGCAAGAAATTTGAAATTGAAAGGAGATACAGCAGCTTCAACAGACTACCCAATGAATCTCTACGTCAAACCTACGATCGCTATGTTGAGGTAGTAAATGCTTGCTTATCTCTAGGTAAAGTTTTAACTGATAAAGAAATTAACATGACATTCCTTTCTGCTCACGGGATCCAAATGGATGCACAAAGCAACTTCCCTCGAAGATTCAAAACAATTAAATACATGGACTCTTAGTAATTTATATGCAAACCTTAAAGTTTATGAGTTAAAATTACAACATATTGAAGAAGTCGAGGGAAAGGGAAAATCACTTTCTATGTCTGTTGTTGATCATGTGGAGAAACCCTCAAAGCCTACCTCAGATCCTAGTATTTCAACTTCTTCTCTCATCGATATGGATGATGAGGACTTTGCCATGTTTGTAAAACGTTTTCAAAAATTTCGTAAAAATTCAAAATCGTTTTCAAAAAGTAAATATCCAGCAACATCTTCAAGGGTGAGTGACTCAAAGAAAAAGAGTGACCTCGTGTGCTACAATTGTAGAAAGCCAGGTCATTTTGCTTCAGAGTGTCCTCAACCCAAATATGAGTATTTGAAAAAGAAAACTTTCCCTTCAAAATTTTCTCAACAAAAGGGAATGGTTGCTGAAGAAGAAGAGAATTCTAAAGAACTTGCAACTTGGATCGAGACTGATTCTGATGAAGACAGCGATGAGAGTACCGAAGAGGTAAATCTCTGCCTCATTGCTGAGGATGCTTCTAGTGACTCAGAAGATGAAGTTCACGATGAGTCACTCAAAAAGAGGAATGAGGTGATTTCAAAGAAAACCAAGTTTGTGGCTGACAGTGTGGACTATAGCAATTTTGACCTCACTCCAAGCACCAAAATTGGAAACTGTTCATTTTCTCGCCCCATCTTTCCATCCAAAAATGAAACATATTCAAAAGCTAAATCAATTCCAAAAGTTTCAAAAAGGGCCAATGAGATTTCCCCCATGGATCAAGAAGAGATGTTTAAAAAGGCTGAAGTGATGATACAAAGGTTTGAAAATGTTAAGAAAGCTCTATCACTAGCAACCGATGAAATTTCTCAGCTCAAGACGGAGAAAACTGTGATGAGGTCCGAAATCTCAAATCTTAAGGGCCAAATCAAAAGTATGACTCCTCTTGCAGATCAAAACCTCATCCTTGAAACTAAGGTTGCTGCACTTCAACTTCGCAATGATGACCTGGTTACCCAAGTCAACGATCTTCAAAAGATTATTGATGGGTGGCTCAAGTCAAAATCCACCTCGGATCAAATCATAGACTCCCAAATTTCTAATGGAATTAAGGAGGGTATAGGTTTTGGATCCGGTGAAGAAGAGAAGTGTGCATCCGATAGTGAAAAGGATGAGGAGATTTCAAAACTAACTAATGAAATTCCTAAGAGGAAGCATGCTAATCCTAAGGGTAAAGGACAACATAATTTCAATTATGTCTACCCAAAGTATAGGAAGGACTCTCAGATAAAAGAAAAGGATTCTGAGATTGATGATTCGGAGAACATGGCTTATGGAGTTGGCCGCATCCCTACTCCAACCACTTCTGGTGGAATTGGTGGTGCTGGCAACTGCAAGGCTGACCGCCCTTCTTCTTCGACCATTCCTCCTGCCTTTAAAAGCAAGAAGAATGCTCCTAGAAAATACGTAGTCAAGCCAAAGCCAGTTCCCTTCGTCAAAGCTAAAACCACTGCTCCCAAACAGCATGCAACTCTTAAGAAAAGTAAAGAGTTAGTAAAAACACATGATACTTGTAGTTTTCATCACTGTTCTGTGTGTGATAATTATGGTCATAAGGCTGCTGAATGCCTTTGGCGATTCGCATCTAATCCAAAAGGACTTCACCCTCCTTCTGTGAAACAGATGTGGGTTGTCAAAAGGTGCTAACCCTAGGACCCAAGAATAAAAGGGGACCTCGTTCTTAAATGTTTATCTTTCAGGTCCTCTGCTTCATGGCTGGATCTTCCAAGGCAAATTCAAATGAATGGTATCTCGACAGTGGCTGTTCAAGACACATGACCGGAGATATCACCTTGCTGGAAGATGTTCGTGAAGAAAATGGTCCATCAGTAACGTTTGGGGATAACAACAAAGGAAAGACAATAGGATATGGAGTCATTCGAAAAGGAAATATCACTATAAAAGAAGTATCTCTAGTCAAAGGACTCAAGCATAATCTTCTCTCCATATCTCAATTTTGTGACAAAGGATTGCACTGCAACTTTACTTCAACAAATTGCTTTATCAAAGATGGCACATCCGGAGTCACTTTGCTCAAAGGGATTCGTAAGAGTAATGTTTATATTATCGATTTTAATTCTGCTTGCAATCTTACTAATCTTTGTTTTGTAGCAAAAAGTGTGAGTGAAAATAGTTGGCTGTGGCACAAAAGACTTAGTCATCTGAACTTCAAGTATCTATCTAAGATTGGAAGAGAAAGTCTAGTTCGTGGTCTACCAAAAGTAGCTGATCACCACGATAAGAAGTGCGCCGCATGTCAACTTGGAAAACAACCCAAGGCATCTTTCTCCAGCAAGACCGTGCCTTCAACTTCAAGATGTTTGCAACTACTTCACATCGATATGTTTGGACCTGTCACCATCGCAAGCATTGGAGGAAGCAAATACACTTTAGTTGTGGTGGATGATTACTCAAGATATACATGGGTCGAAATGATGATCTCCAAAGATGATTGTTATGATATTTTGACCTCACTCTTTAGACAGCTCCAAACACAAAAAGAAGATGACATCGTTAGTGTTAGATCAGATCATGGAACTGAATTCAAAAATAACGGTGTAGCTCAGTACTGTGACGACCATGGTATTGATCATAACTTCTCTGCTGCTGGAGTTCCACAACAAAATGGAGTTGTGGAAAGAAAGAATAGAACGTTGATTGAGGCGGGAAAGATAATGCTCGCTGAAGCCAAGCTACCACAATACTTTTGGGCTGAAGCTACCAACACAGCTTGCTTCACTCAAAATAGATCTCTCATCAACAAGACCTACAACAAGACTCCATATGAACTTTGGAGAGGAAGAACCCCCAACATAGCCTTCTTCAAAATATTTGGATGCAAATGCTTTATTCTATATAATGGAAAAGAGCATCGAGGTAAATTCGCTCCTAAAGCAGATGAAGGTATTTTTGTTGGGTATGACAAACACTCTAAAGCTTTTCGTGTTTTTAATAAAAATAGTTTAAAGATAGTAGAATCTGTTCATGTTACTTTTGATGAACATTCTCTCCTTGAGCCACATTTGGCTCCAAATGTTGCTGATGAGTTTACTGAGCCTAATGAGACAGGTAATCCTCCTCAAAATGCACCTAGATCAGAAAATCACTCAACTCAAGGAAATCCATCAACTTCAACCGCACCAAATTTTTCAAATCCAACATCAGAAGTTCCTACTGAAGATGTTCACTCAGAAGATGATTCAGTTGAATCAAATCCCATAAATTCCATAGAGCCTATACCTCAACTCACTTATTTTGATGGCTCAAATGATGTTCCAATAGAAGATCTTCAACAACAAACAACTCAACCAGACTTACCTCCAGAAATTCATGAGGTTAGAGATCACCCAATTGATAATGTCATCGGTGATTTGTTCTCTGGGGTTCAAACAAGAAGTTCTCACTATGATGAATACACTTCATTCATATCTCAAATTGAACCAAAGAAAGTTGATGAAGCACTCCAAGATTCACGTTGGGTTGTGGCTATGCAAGAAGAGCTCAACCAATTCGAAAGATGTAAAGTTTGGACCTTAGTTCCAAGACCAAAGGATCAAGGAGTAATTGGTACAAAATGGGTGTTTAGAAACAAGATGGATGAGAATGGAAGCATCATAAGAAACAAAGCAAGGTTGGTTGCACAAGGATATAGACAAGAAGAAGGAATTGATTACGATGAAACCTTTGCCCCCGTTGCAAGACTTGAAGCTATTAGAATTTTCTTAGCTTATGCCTCCTTCAAAAGATTCAAGCTTTATCAAATGGATGTAAAGAGCGCATTTCTCAACGGTGAACTTCAAGAGACAGTCTATGTTGCACAACCTCCTGGATTTGAAGACAACAAACATCCTGATCATGTCTACAAACTCCAAAAAGCTTTGTATGGACTCAAACAAGCTCCAAGAGCATGGTATGATACTCTATCTAAATTTCTTTTAGAAAAGGGCTTCAAACGAGGTAAAATTGACACAACTCTTTTCATTGCCAAATATAATGATCATACTCTACTTGTTCAAATATATGTTGATGATATCATTTTTGGCTCTACTAATGAAATTTTGTGTAAGCGTTTTGAGAAGCTTATGAAAAGCAAGTTTGAGATGAGCATGATGGGAGAACTCACATTCTTCCTTGGGCTCCAAATCAAACAATGTGATGAAGGCATCTTCCTTAGCCAAGCAAAATACACTAAAGACCTAATCAAGAAATTTGGACTTGAAAATGCAAAAGCATACGACACTCCTATGGCTACAGGTAACAAGTTAGACAAAGACTTGAAAGGTAAGAAAGTCGATCAAACATTGTATCGAGGTATGATTGGCTCCTTACTATATCTAACTGCTAGTAGACCAGATATTATGTTCAGTGTTTGCGTTTGTGCTCGCTATCAAGCAGACCCTAGAGAAGCACATTTTATAGCTGTAAAACGTATTATTCGTTATCTATCTGGGACTATTAACCTTGGGCTTTGGTATTCCAAAGAACCATCTTTTGATCTTACAGGTTACTCAGATGCAGATTATGCAGCCTGCACAATTGACAGGAAGAGCACTAGTGGAACTTGTCATTTCCTTGGAAATCGACTTGTTTCATGGGCCAGCAAGAAACAAGCTTCAGTGTCTGTCTCAACAACGGAGGCTGAATACATCGCTGCTGGGAGCTGCTGTTGTCAGATACTGTGGATGAAGCAACAACTAGTTGACTATGGCGTCCATGAAGAAAATTGTCCAATCTTTTGTGACAATACATCAGCCATTGCAGTATCAAACAACCCTGTTATGCACTCTAAAACCAAACACATCGATATCAAATATCACTTTCTCAAGGATCATGTTGAAAAAGGTAACATTCATTTAGAGCATATTGGTACTGACAATCAAATTGCAGATATTCTTACCAAGGCTCTAGACTCCAAGAGATTCGTGTTCTTAAGAGGAGAAATGGGTATGTTAGAACTAAAGTAAAACTTGTCCATATTTTCTTAACTAACAATTGTGTGTTTTAAGTTCATGTTTAAGAACAGGTCAATAGTCTTTAGCATACATAAGCCTCATATCCATCTCATTTGGCCATATGTCTCATCTTGCCGTATGAAGAATCGAGTTTCAACATTTTAAGTCTTTGGAGAAGTCTATCTTAGATCAAAGTATATGACTTTAACCGCATTCCTACCTACGGTCAAAACATATTAACTTTGACCGAATGATATTCATCCTATTTGTTCTAAGGCTTTGTAGAAGCCTCCCACGGTCAAATGAATCACAACTTTGACCGCTCAGGTATGTGTCTCAGGTAAAGTACTTTGGGGAACCATAAGAACAATCTTTCGAAACTACTTTGGGGATGAGTTATACAAGTTATATCACAAGAGAAATCCAGTTGAGAAGTACATACTTGAAAATTTTGTATCTGAATATGCCTTAGAACCTCATCTCTCAAAATGCATGCTGCTTCAGTGTAAATCGCATGCTTCCTTTAGGTTAAACCGTATATGAAAAATGCTTGTTTGAAACCGCATGTTCACCTTAGTTTTTAAATCGCATGTGGAAACCGCTTGAGTTTATTATTTGAAACCACATGCTGTTTTTCTCTAAGTGTTAGATGTTATACTGCTCCTATTTATGTTGATCTAAACCGAATGCTATTTCTCACTAGTCATTTTGCATTCTTGAGTCTCAGTATATAGGTTGGAAACCATAACATTCCCTAACAGGCACTTCATTGAAGTGTGGGATAAATTTAGTTTAACAATGCCACGTACTGTGACTCCTTCAAAAATGGATCTAACTTATAATTTCATTTTGTAGGATCCACACTTCCTTATTCACGGCTGGATGATTGATAAAAGAGATCTGGCTCAAAATGCCCTTGCAAGAGTTATGCTAAAAACGTTCAAGGGAAGTGAACTCTCTGCCCTCCCTATTGATTGATACCATTAAGGGGGAGAAAGTATTCACATAACAAAGGCTGTGAAGAATAATGTATTCACATAACAAAGGTTGTGAAGAATATCATGTCAATATCATGTCATTGAATGACAAGCACAAGCCAACTTCGTAAGCTACAATTTTTAATCTCTAAATTCTGAAATGCATCATTATGACTTTCGAAAACTTTATTCATTCAAACTACTTGTTTGTGAAATAATGATTGCATTATTTTATAACTCATGCATATAGCTTATCTTGCACGATTGAATTATTTTATAACTTATGCATGTTTCATACATTTAGTTTAAATGCATTCATGCACTTCATGTTAACATCATTGAATGCACTAAATGATTATTTCTTACTTCCCAATATGAAATTCTTTTATCTTTATAGGAAGTTAGAAATCTATGAATTAGGCTTAAGTGTGTGCATTGACTTGGGACATGATTTACCATTCTTAAATTATTTGGACATGTTTTTACCAAGTACAATGAATTAGCCTTTGTCATAGTAGGTAATGGTCTCAATCAAATAGGGGGAGATTGTTGGGTATGCTTATTATAAACCCCTCCTATCACTTGATTTGATTGATACCATCACCTAATTTATTTTATATGGACTATAGGACATTATGTAAGAAGTCTTTAGACTTCAAAATAAGTTAAGTCCATTTTTAGTTTGATAGGCTTGAGTAGGATGGCTCATTAAAAATCAACTTCAAAGACTCGAAATCAAAGGCATGGTCAAAAATCAAAACTGCCTAAGTAATGGTCAGTTTGACCACATGGCCACTTTGACCGGAAGGTTTGACCGCAAGAACAAACCTTTGGCCGCAAGGCAAACTTTGGCCGCAAATCAAGTTTTGACCGCAAAGAATGGCATTTGACCTCAAGAATTGTTTTGACCGCATGGAACATGTTTGACCGCAAAGAATGGCATTTGACCTCAAGAATTGTTTTGACCACAAGGAATTATGTTCTGACCGCAAGACACCTTTTTGGCCTCAATATATTGACCGCAATGTTTGGCCACAAAGTTTTGACCGCAAGGCAAACTTTGGCCGCAAATCAAGTTTGACCACAATGGCAAACTTTGGCTGTAAGGTTGTATTTTGACCGCAAAACTCAACTCGACCACAACTCAGTTTTTGAAGCTTGATATGAAGACTTGAAGAAAACGACAAAGGTTAGGTATAATCAACCATGGTTAACTCCAAGGTTCAAACAAGATTATACCGTTGCAAAGTTTTCAAATTCAAAGAGGAGACAGCTGTTATCTAACGGATACTTAGTACAAGCTCTCCACTACCTTCTGCAACAATAGGACAAGGATGAAACGTGCACCAATCAGATTTCAACAACACTTGTCCTTGAAACTTTGGCTCCAAGTTATCCAACGGCTAGTAGCTCAAACCTTGGCTATAAATAGCCCTTGAATTCATCCTTGGAAGCTGGCTGGAAAAAGGCTGAGAATATAAGAGAAAAACCTTTGTTGTCACCAAGAAAAGTGTTGAAGATCAAGAGCAAGATTTCCAGAATCATTCGCATCTTCAAGCACCTCCTTCAAGCTATCAAGAAAATATCCAAGCCCAGAATCTCAAGCCTTGTAAACACAACAAGACTCATCAGGCTCTAATCACTAAGATTATAAAAGAGCTTTTGATTCTTGAATCACACACACACCCTTTTGATTTAATCACATAGATTATATCATTAGGGAAACACTGGTTTTAGTCTAGGATTTGTTTTCCATAGAAATAGGTTTTGATTCAAGCTCTTCACTTGATAATCTGTAACAAGCAAGGAATCAATATAAACCTCATTTGAAAATCCAAGACTAACCATCTTGGTAGAGGACGTAGATCTTTAACGATTGAACCTCTCCAAATACTTGTGTTCTTTACATTCAGCATTTACTTTCAAGTCCTTATTATTACTTACTTTTTTTGCTAGTGTTTGATCTTGCCAGCTCTTATTACTTGTGTGAATTGTGTTTATATGTTATTATTGCCTTAGCTCTTTGAATCCACATCTATTTCAACCAAATTTGTTTTCCTTATCAAACCTTAAGTTTTGACCACAAACTTACTTTGGCCACAAAATTCTTGTTTTGTTCACAAAGTGAGATTTTGACCACAAACCCAGTTTGACCACAAAATCTTCCCTTTGACCGCAAAACATCTACTTTGACCACAAACTTACTTTGGCCACAAAAATCTTGTTTTGTTCACAAAGTGAGATTTTGACCACAAACCCAGTTTGACAAAATCTTCCCTTTGACCGCAAAACATCTACTTTGACCGCAAAGAGTATTTTTGGCCACTAAACCTATTTTGACCACACTCTTACTTAGAAAACTTCCGTTGTGCATTTTACTCTATCTTGATAGTGAATCATAGATTGTACTCACTATCAAATCTAGTAAGTACTTGGTCGAATTTTGACAAGGGTTGAAAAAGTTTAAATATCTATTCACCCCCCTCCAGCTATTTTCTTTACCCTTGTTATACCTTTGGGACCAACAGTTGGCATTTGTCACATTTTCTTACGTACTATGTGCATCTCTCCTCATTGTGGGCTGATAAAATCTTTGAAATTTAATTTTGTCTGAAAGAGTGCGAGCACCAGGATGTCTGCCACAAACTCCTTCATGGACCTCATAGAGCAAATTGGTGACCATGTGAGTTTTGACGCAACTCAGCAAAGGCTTGGTGAATGATCGTCGAAATAATACTCCGTCCAGCACTACTACATTTAAAGTCTAATGCAACGCCTAAATTTGTTGCCATAGAGGCCAATTCTTGTTGCATTAGATCTAATGCAACGTAAGATGACCCTCGCATTCTGTCCCATGGCATTAGGTCTAATGCAACGAAGAACTAATCTAATGCAACGACATTTTCTTTGTGTTGCATTAGAGTGACATCTAATGCAACGGGCCGTTTGGTGAAATAATGCAACGGTAATTCTCTAATGCAACGATAATGATATATAATGCAATGGCTCGTTTGGTGCAATAAAGCAACGGTTCTTTTCTAATGCAACGACTTGTTAGGTGAAATAAAGCATCAGTCCTTTTCTAATGCAACGGCCTACATATAGGTAATAATAATAATATTATTAATTTAATATTTTAATATAATATACTAATGATAATATTCAATAAATAATAAGAGATGATATTGACAATAAAAACATAAATACATAAAAAGTGACATTTCATGTTTCGTGCCCAAAAAGACACGTTACAAAAGACACATTACATAAATATTATAAGTAACATGATCTAACAAGTTTCATGCCCAAAATCCAAACGACATAATGTTATAATGTTCCATCTCTCGATAACAATTCTAGTTTAACTACAAGCCACAAAATGATGTAAAAACAAAAAATAGGCTCCACCATCTCATTGATGGTGCCATAGTTGCCATATAGGCTTTTGCTTCAGAAACTATCTTAGTAGAGCAGCTCCTGGAAAACCAGATCAACACTTTGTCCCCATTTCCCATGGTATAGGTCCAGAAGCTTCTCCGCCGGTGTTACACCTGAAGAAAAAAATCAACATCATCTATAGTCAACGGCAACTTCATTTAGAAACCCAGTTTCCTTATATCCTCTCCTCTTCAAGCCATCCTGCAAGATATATACACAAGCAAAATCTATATTAAAATGTTTTATATTTTCTATTGCCTTCAATAGCAAGATTAACAGTGACAACATCCTGATATTGGCAAATTTCAGAACATCTTAAGCAACATGCCTCAGCAAACCATCACGAAATGGTATTTTCAAACCAGTTATTGGTACCTATAGCATAAATTTGACTTTAATTTATGTACATATATGATATGAACATCCCTGTCAAGTAAAAGATCTATGCCAGTTATGCATAGATTACACCCATGCTAGGAAAATAGTACATATGCATATTAACAGATGCTGGACCTGGAAATAGTGAAGCCCTACTGTGTTAATAGAAACATCCCATTCTTCAATTAACAGAATGCAGCATTTGCACCAAACATTAAGGTGCTGACAACTTCTGCACATGTTTGGGACCTGCATACATAGAGTAAGTTCACAAGAAGACAACAAACAGAAAATATTTTTCCTGGTAGATAGTTTAAAATAAACAATCATACCCGTAACATTGGTAGCAGTCGTTGTGTAGTTGATGCCTTGAGGATATCCCTTGCAAGTTCATTGCGCCGTATAATTAATCCAAGCAAGTCGGATCTTCGAACGACAACTCCCTTAACAGACAAGAATGAACTCACTCAGCCATCTGAAAAAGAAAGTACAAAAAACTAAGAAAGGTAGAAACTTACCCACGTCTGATCTGTATGGAAATAGTATAGTAGACCAGAATCAATGCTTTTCATGTATCTGAAATGACTAGAGGGAAGAATAAAAAGCTGAACAAAATGAAAAATAAAAATTGACAAAGAATTTGGAATTTGATCCAGCACCCACCTCTCAGACATAAGGAGAGTGTACAACATCACCTGGGCACGATGTTCATTGGTTGTCTGCATAATGAACCAAGTACGAATAAATTTAACAATAAATTAAGGAAAAGGGGAACATATTCGGTATTAAACTCAAAAACAATGCACATAAACTAAGTTTAGCATACCTGACCGCTAGTTGCTTTGCCAGATTTAAACTCAAAAGGAATTATCAAATAATTAGCTTCACAACCATTTGATACAACTTTAACATGGACCGAGGCATCAATCATCCCTTTCAGACCATATCTCAGGGCCCACGCCATTTCCATAATATCTACCACCTACATTTGATGAAAATGCCTCATAAATGTAAGTGTGTGATATGCATAAAATACAATCGTATGACCTACTATTTAAACATGTTTCTTATTGTTTTTTATAAAATTTATGAGTACTTCTTCGGCAGTAGCATGCACAAAAATGTGAACCTGTATCCATAGAAGAGAAGATCGAACAAAACCTTTATTCTCTAGTTCTTGTTATGACATCCAAGGACTGATTACCGTATTATATACATTTCTCAACTAAATGCAATTATGTCTGTGTATCTGTTATATGGATAAGAACTTCTCCCCCTTCTATTTCACTTCTTTTATCCTTACTTTTTTCTACTTTTCAGGTATTTTATTCTGTATTATTATGGCATTTGTAAGCTAGCAACATAGCTGAATGGAAACCCAAACTCCAGTGACCAGCAGGTATGCATCTTGGCGATGTGCAAAATAGCCAGATTCATATTACATAAACTCATAAGTCATAACCACATAAGGTAGGTTTACAGAAGGCACGGGGGAGGCAGCATTGTAAACAAAAAAATCACCCTTGAGCATAGTAAGAAAAGAAACCAAAATGCCTTACCTCAGATAATTCCACCTTCTTAACACCATGATCAGATCCAAAATCAAAAGTGGGGATTCTAGGATCCTACAAGCAAGAAAGATTAGCTTATAAGCATAATGCAGTTGACTTATGTAAACATCACCTCAAGGGTTAATGATTAAAAATAAAACAATGTAATGAGACATAAATGCTCATAGTGTTGGTGTATCAGAAAACACTGAGTACAAGGCAACATATAAAAAATCCATTGCCAATCAATGTGTTGTAGAAACATCGTGCACTCTCGGATTCAAGCTATGAACTAGCTGGTGGGGCATTCATACGATACAATATAAAGTTTAATAGTTTTTTTTTGGATCAAACATAAACGAATCATTTAGAGTACCCGAACTGATTGGGACCAGGTCAGTGTTGACAATAACAATTAGTGGATTTTAAGCATAGGCAACATCAAAAGAAGTCGGCGTCAATCACAAAAGAACTTAATCAGCACAATTCACACACCAAACAACCGAAATCAAACATAAATCATTACAATTAAAGATTTAAAAACAATGTAGGGAGCTAGTAGAATGAAATCACAAGACTGGTTAGTTAAAGTGGAGAGACAGTATGAAAATTGGCAGTCCAACGATGGAAGATGTCGAATTTTTTAGGCAAACAAAATGAAAGCTTAATAACAACGCGAACAAACAACTAGGTTGTGCCTTGAAATGTGAGGTTTGAGAAATCATAGGGTTTGAAAACTGACCCGGTGAAAGCAAATTGGGGAGATAATTAATTATTCAACGATGACCTCTTGTATGTAGCAGTGAAGACGAAGATAACGATCAGGAATCCATGGAATTTCTCTCTCTACTTCCAATATCACGAATTTCAATCTCTCTCTCTCTCTTCCACGATCACCTCCATGGCCTCCTCTGCCACCACGGTCACCACTGAATCCCCTACCAAAATCGCCACAATTGCCTCCGCCTCTCTCATCCATGATTGTTGAGATAAAGAAGATGAAATGTGAGTATGCATTGCATTATGTGCGGGAGTGAAGTAGAGGGGAGAAACTGGAACCCTAAATCGGAAGAGGGGTTTATATTTAAGGGATAAAAGGGTTTGTGCTTTTATGGCACTGGAGGAAGAATCAGTGCTAGAGGAGGAGGAAGAATCGTCGCCGCTGGAGGAAGAGGAAGAGAAACGAGTGTGAATTAGAGAGGAAAAGAAAAGCTTTTCTAGATTACAGGATTGTATAATGAAAAAGGAGGAAAGGAAAGGGTTCTAAATTACAGACCCTTTGAATTTTCCCAAAAAAAAAAGAGGGAAATTAAATTTAATAGCCCGCCATATTGTATTAGAGATAATAATGTTACGCCAAGTAACTAATGAGGATGATCTTTTAAAAAGGTGAAGTTTTATATTTTTCAAAATTCATAATTTTTTTATATAACTTTTTTGCAAATAATGTATGTAGTAAACAAAAGTCTAAAATAGTCTTCTTTATTCAAAAAAAAGAAAAAAAAAAGGTTAATATACAGTATAGAACTTAACAGAAATTGTTAAAATGTTAACTGTTTTTTTAAAACTGTTAAAAAGTTAACTTTTTATTCAAAAACTATTAGAAGTAAATGCTATTGGTGGTAGTGGTAGTTGTGGTAGTGGTAGTAGTGGTGGTGGTAGTAGTAGTAGTGGTGGTATTAGTAGTGGTGGTAGTGGTAGTAGTGGTATTAGTAGTGGTAGTAGCAATAGTAGTGGTAGTAGTGGTCGTAGTGGTAGTAGTAGTGGAAGTAGTAGTGGTGGTAGTGGTAGTAGTGGTGGTAGTAGTAGTGATGGTAGTGGAAGTGGTGGTGGTGGTGGTAGTGGTGGTAGTAGTGGTAATGGTAGTAGTAGTGGTAGTAGCGATAGTAGTGGTAGTGGTGGTGGTAGTGGTAGTAGTGGTGGTAGTAGTAGTGGAAGTAGTGGTAGTGGTGGTGGGGGTGGTGGTAGTGGTGGTAGTAGTAGTAGTGGTGGTAGTGGTAGTGGTACTAGAAGTAGTAGTGGTAGTGGTGGTGGTGGGTGGTAGTAGTGGTAGTGGTAGTAGTGGTAGTAGTAGTGGTAGTAGCGATAGTAGTGTGGTAGTAGTGTGGTAGTAGTGTGGTAGTAGTGGTAGTGGTAATAGTGGTAGTAGTGGTAGTAGTGGTAGTAGTAGTGGTAGTAGCTGTACTAGTGGTAGTAGTAGTAATAGTGGTAGTAGTAGTAGTGGTGGTAGTGGTAGTAGTGGTAGGGGTGGTAGTGGTAGTAGTGGTAGCGGTAGTAGAGGTAGTGGTGGTGGTGGTGGTAGTAGTGGTAGTGGTAGTAGTGGTAGTAGTAGTGGTAGCAGTAGTGGTAGTAGCGGTAGTAGTGGTAGTAGTGATGGTAGTGTTAGTAGTGGTGGTAGTAATAGTAGAGGTGGTGGTGGTGGTAGTGGTGGTAGTAGTGGTAGTAGTGGTGGTAGTTATAGTAGTGGTGGTAGTAGTAGTGGTGGTGGTGGTGGTAGTGGTGGTGGTGGTGGTAGTGGTGGTAGTAGTTGTGGTAGTAGCGGTAGTAGTGGTAGAAGTGGTAGTAGTGGTGGTAGTATTAGTGGTGGTAGTGGTAGTAGTAGTAGTAGTGGTGGTAGTGGTAGTGGTACTAGTAGTAGTAGTAGTGGTGGTGGTGGTAGTAGCAGTAGTGGTAGTAGTAGTGGTCATAGTGGTGGTAGTAGTAGTAGTAGTGGTGGTAGTGGTGGTATTGAAGGCGTTGCATTAGTAATATAATAATTGCATTAGAAGGATATAATGCAACGCCAGGTAACTTAATGCAAGGGTGTTATTGAAGGTGTTGCATTAGTAATAAAACAAGTGCATTAGAAGGATATAATGCAACGCCAAGTAACTTAATGAAAGGCTGTTATTGAAGGCGATGCATTAGTAATATAGCTATTGCATTAGAAATGATATAATGCAACGCCAAGTAACTTAATGCAAGGGCTTTATTGATGACGTTGCATTAGAAGAATCTAATGTAACGCCTAGAAACCTAAGGCAACGCAGAAGCCATAGCTGTTGTAATAGCTCAAATAAACCGTTGCATTAATCAAATAATGCAACGCCATTTTAAAGCATTGTTGCATTTTATGCGTTACATTTGTTCGAAAATGTAGTAGTGCAGGATGAGGTATTTCGCGGACACCTTTCAAATGGTTCTAGCCTTTACTTGATCTTCGGGGAGGGTCTGCTTCTCGACATAATCCTTGATCTCATCTACCCAATCCCTTACTTGATCTTCAATATTGTTTATCTGAATTCGATCTATAGCAGGTCTTTCCGTGAATTCTATCTGGCAATCCGTATCCAAGTCTATGACTTCTTGGTCGGTTATTCTCGAGTGGAGGTCAGCCTCTGTGTTGTCCTCTCTCATCACTTGGTTCAGCTCATAGTATGTGAAATTTTTGATAAGGGTTTTGGCTAGACCGCAGTACTGAGTTAGCACTGGGTTGATCGTATCATACTCCCCCTGAATTTGATTTACTATGAGCTGAGAGTCACTATTTATCTCAATATTTTGAACTCCCAATTCTCTGGCCTACTCCATGCCTACTATAATTGCTTCATACTCAGCCTGATTGTTCGATGCTTCAAACTTGAATCTTAAGGCTCTTTTGAATTTCTCCCCGCAGGGTACGATCAAGAGTATGCCCGCTCCACTCATAAACTTGCTCGCAGAGCCATTCACGAATAAAGTCCACACTTCTTTAACACGCTCCTTGGGCTGTATAATCTCTGTGTTTGAGCTATCTTGGGCTTCTTCTGACTCTGTTCGCTTTCTCTTTCCCAGGTCGCTGTCCGCTAGCTTAAATGACAATTCTGCGACAAAATCTGCTAAGGCCTGTGCTTTGGTTGTCCTTCTCGAGGAGTAGGTGATCTGGAAATCAGTGAGTTCTATAGACCAAACTAGGATTCTCCTCAAGGACTCTTGTTTATGTAAAACCTTTCTAAGAGGGGCCTCAGTGAGTACAATTATAGGAAGTGCAGAAAGTAAGCTCTTAATTTTCAAGCAGATACAAGCAAGGCATAAGCTAATTTTTCTATATTTAAATAACACCCTTCAACGACGGACAGTGCCTTAGATACATAGTAGACTGGTTTTTGGGAGTTATTTTCCTCCCTTACAAGAACAGCAGCTACTGCCAGATCAGTAACTGCTAAAAATAGAAAAAGCTCTTCCCCGGGCACCGGGCTGCTGAGTAGAGGGGGTTGCCCGAGGTACCTCTTCAATTCTTCAAAAGCTTGACGGCAGTCGTGGCTCCATGTGAATTCGTCAGCTTTCTTCCCCCATTTTAAAGTTTTATAAGAAGGGGAGGCATCTCTCTACAGACCGTGAGATGAAGCGACCTAGTGCGGTGATGCGCCCATTTAGCTTTTGCACATCCTTCACGCAGGCAGGAGGTCCCATGTCCAACAGCACTTGAATTTTTTCAGGATTAACTTCAATTCCTCGCTGATTGACCATGAATCCGAGAAACTTGCACACCTTGACCCCAAATGCACATTTTAGGGGGTTCAGTTTCATGTTGTTGCGGCGCAAGTTAGAGAAAGTTTCCTCCACATCGAGCTCATGGGAGTTTTCTCTTGTATTTATGACCATATCATCGATGTAGGCTTCAAGGTTTTTGCCCAGTAGGTATTGCCTGCAGCGATGAAAGCTACGAAGGGGACATCTTCGGGAGCCATTTTGATCTGATGATAGCCGGAATATGCATCAATGAAGCTTAGGAATATGTGTCTGGCTATCGAGTCTACCAATTGGTGTAGTCATGCAATAGAGTTCATGAGGAGGGATGTGATTGAGGTTGGAGAACCGTTGACATTTGTCGCAGCTTCGGACGAACTGGATGCAGTCTGTTTCCATTGATATCCAGTAGTATCCCATACGGAGGATGATCTGTGTCAATGCTCGGGCGTTCATGTGCGGACCGCAGGTTCCGTTGTGAACTTTGTTCATCAGCTCCTGTGAATGTGGTGCCCAAATTTTGGATTCACGCGAGTTTGAAGACATCCGAGTTATTTGAAAAACGGAGTCGCCACGCCATTTTGATTACCTCAAAACTTTGAAAAAAAGGTTTTATGGGTTCGGAGGTTAAGTTACCCCTTGGGAAGAACGTTTGGCGTTCACCCAAGGTGCCTTGCCGGAGCAAGTCTCCCATGATTTCATTAATCGTGCTTGCTTGCGTGCTTTCTTGTGTGCATGTGTTTGAAAATAAAGGGGGAATGTCCCAAGTTGTCTTCCGGACGTATAAACCATTTGTTGGTTGTCGCTCGGGATTCCTTGGAATTTTATGTATTCGGGATTATGATCCCGTCCTCATCTTATGACTTGTGATCATCGCATTTTAAACCTCGGGACCCTCGGGACTTGCGTGATCGAGAGAATGACTCTCTTTTGGTCAAAGATGAGGTTCTTTAGAAAAGGAGGGTCCTTAGCCCATCAATCCTACGCTTTAAGACGGTCGAGCTCGTATAGAGGCTTCATACTCTTTCTTAAGCGATAATCGGAGATATAGGGTTCAAGGTGTCCCTTTCTAAAGAAATCGTGAACCTTTAATGGAAGGAACGATGTAAAGATAGGATCTTTTTACACCGGTCCGTTCCAAGGTTGGGGGAAAGGGGAAATGCATGTAAAAATGATACTTTAGTGAAAAGATGGCATTTTTGGAGTGTAAAGAATGTCTTTTGGTGGCAAGGGATGCCTTTTGTGCAAAGAAAAGATTTTTATGTAAAGAATGTATTTTTATGTTGGAAAATAGCATTTAATGCACAAATGATGCATGAAAATGGTAAAGAATGATTTTTTAATGCAAAGTATGCATTTTGAGTATGAAAATGAGTTTTTAAATGCAAAAGATGCATCTTTAATGTGAAAAGGGGGTTTTTGAGTGCAAAGGATGCACCATTAAAGCAAAGATGTCATTTTGGTGAAAAAGATATCCTTTTAATGCAAATGATGCTGCTCTGTATGCAAATGTTTTAGTTTAAATGCAGATTGATGCATTAGAAAAGGAAAACATCAGATTGCAGCTGAAAAGATAAGGAGTCTGCAAACTGGCTATGTATGTCGTGCGACATAGGCTGCCTATGTCGCGTGACATAATAAGCCATTTTGCAGAAGCCTAAACAACTGAGATTTGCAGAGGTAACAAGGCACCAAAATGGTCAAGTTACTTCACAAACAAATCTCAGAGAGCATGCTTATTGATAATGAACACTTCAAGAGGGTGTGGATATGAGGGATCCACACTCATCTTGAGTGTTCATGCAAAACCAAGTTAAACCGGAGCTTTTATATGAAATGCAATGAAATAAAATGTGGATCTGGGTAATATAACATAAAGTATGCAACTTTAATCGAGTAATACTACATTATAAATGCATTTAGCATAGAGATTTCACATTTGAATGAAAATAGAGAGTGGAAAAGGGGTAGAAACTCGTTACCCTTGAAGATCCACAACTACTATATCAAGTTAGATATAGGAGCCTTCTAGCGTCCTCCTCCGGAGTTGGTGTCCAGCCTTAAGACCGTGAGAATTCCTTGATTCTTGATGTATATATGAAGTGTGTGTGTGTGGGAAGTGTGTGTAGAATTGATTTGAGAGGATTGGGGTGATTTGGGGGGTATGTGAGGAAAGAGAAGGCTTCTGGGCGTATTCCCTATAGAGGGTGACTGAGGGGTGGAAGAGGTGTGTAAAATGAGAGGTGAAGGCCTCTATTTATAGGCTGCCTGCATGGGCTTGTTATGTCGCACGACATGATAAGCCATAACCGTTTTCCTTCTAGAAACATGCAAGGTGGCATGGTTCTAGAACTCTCTCTGGCTGGTTATGTCGCACGACATAAGTAGCCACATGCAGTTCCTTCTAGAAACATGCAAGGTGGCAGGTTTCTAGAAGGTTTCTGGCTGGTTATGTCGCACGACATAAGTAGCCGATCTCGCTTCTTCTAGAAACGTGCAAGGTGGCAGCCTTCTAGAAGGGTTTTGGGATTAAGAAAACGTGTTTCTTAATCACCAAGCATTCCCTTCAGCCCTTAAAAGGCTTGGAACAGCTCGAAATTGTTCCGGAACTTTAGGAAAATCCGGGGAATTACCGGAAAAATTACCTAATTGCCGGGAAAATTATCCTAAGGCATGAGCCGATTTGGGTACTTACAGAAGCCCCTCGGCAACGTCACTTGCAGGGCGAGTGGGGTTGTCGATAGAAAAGGATCCAATCTGGCGAATGCCGAGATGGATTGGGTGACCAAGGTGGTCGAGTGGCTGGACCTTTTAGGGAAGGCTACCTACGTATCCCGGAGGAATCAAGCCATAATCGTAGTTCGAGCATCACTAGATAGGTTAAGAACGATGTCGAGGATCCTTGAAATTTTGACAATTAATGGAGGATGTCACCTGATTGACAATTACCGGAGGATGTCACCTGATTGACAATTACTGGAGGATGTCACCTGATTTGACAATTACTGGAGGATGTCACCTGATTTGACAATTACTGGAGGCTGTCACCTAATTTGACAATTACTGGAGGCTGTCACCTAATTTGACAATTACTGGAGGCTGTCACCTAATTTTGACAATTACTGGAGGCTGTCACCTAATTGACAATTACTGGAGGCTGTCACCTAATTTGACAATCGGAGGCCGTCACCTAATTTTGACAATTACCGGAGGCCGTCACCTAATTTGACAATTACGGAGGCCGTCACCTAATTTGACAATTACTGGAGGCTGTCACCTAATTTGACAATTACTGGAGGCTGTCACCTAATTTGACAATTACTGGAGGCTGTCACCTAATTGACAATTACTGGAGGCTGTCACCTAATTTGACAATTACTGGAGGCTGTCACCTAATTTGACAATTACTGGAGGCTGTCACCTAATTTGACAATTCTTGGAGGCCGTCACCTAATTGACAATTACCGGAGGCCGTCACCTAATTTGACAATTACCGGAGGCCGTCACCTAATTTGACAATTACCGGAGGCCGTCACCTAATTGACAATTACCGGAGGCCGTCACCTAATTTGACAATTACTGGAGGCCGTCACCTAATTTGACAATTACTGGAGGCTGTCACCTAATTTGACAATTACTGGAGGCTGTCACCTAATTTGACAATTACTGGAGGCTGTCACCTAATTTTGACAATTACTGGAGGCTGTCACCTAATTTGACAATTACTGGAGGCTGTCACCTAATTTGACAATTACTGGAGGCTGTCACCTAATTTGACAATTACTGGAGGCTGTCACCTAATTTGACAATTACTGGAGGCTGTCACCTAAAAATTATTTCCTTTTAACAGAAGCTAAAGCTTATGGCGCTATCTCTTTTATGACGGAGATAGAGGGAGCTAAAGCTTGGAAAAACTTGAGCATACTTCTCAATCCCTTTCGAATCAGAGATATGGGTAGCTAAAGTTGGGAAAAACTTGAGCATACTTCTCAATCTCTTTCGAATCAGAGATATGGGTAGCTAAAGTTTGGAAAACTTGAGCATACTTCTCAATCTCTTTCGAATCAGAGATATGGGTAGCTAAAGTTTGGAAAACTTGACAATTATGAAACCTGTCGCCCGGCGTTATCTTGTTATAACGAAAGTAACGAAGGCGCTTTTGGGAGAAAATGTTATCACTAGCAATTGGCACGTTACTTGAGCCTAGGGGTGATTTTTTTCTTTTCTTGGAAACATGGTAGGGACTGGTCCTGATGTACATATGGAATGTGTTTGAAAATTGTTTAAGACGGGTTTCAAGCGTGGGGTCGTATCCCTTGGGTGCGGACCGAACCGCCGTTGTTGCTTGAGATGTTGTCAACGTGGACTAGAATTCCTTCTTGGCCGAGACCGGGTTTAAACCTCGGGTCTTGATTAAGGTCCTTTTCTTAAACTCGGCGCTTGAAGCCGATGCCGATGTGCTTTTATAACCAAAGCGTATGTTGAAGTGACCAAACCTCTCTTCTAGGGATGGATGTGACTTATCGGAGCCCCTGGCCGAGGAAAAACTTTCGCAAAGCCCCAATGTCTTACTAAAGCAAGGAAAGATCCTTTCATTTGGCAAAGCCCCGGTTGAATGAACCGAGTAGGCGAAGTGACTTGGCGAAGCCCCGCCCGGTGACCTAGCAAAAATCCCAATCCGATTGGTACGCGAACGTGATCCCGGGGTTAATCTGACCAAGACTGAATCCATCTAGGGACCTAGTGAAGAACTCGATGCGAACCCCAAAAATGGCTAAAGAAGCCCCCGGTTTAATGGCTTGACAAAGCTCCAATCTTGAAGAATTTCGAGGCAGCCCTAATGCGAATTGTAGCAGAAGAGGGAAAACCTATCCTTTTTTTTTTTCTCTTTTATTATTTTTTATTATTTTTTTTATTTAGTCAATCAGTCAACCTTAAGAAGATGTGAAAGAAAAGATTTTAGAATTGTATACATGCAGGGGCATATTTTTTCGAAAGGCGGGAATAAATCCCGATTTTGTGTTATTTTGATGGCCTTATTCGATGTAAGCACAAAAGCTCGCTTTGGGTCTGACTCTTTTGAGAGAGTATAAGCGTAGAAAGGTTGGTAAAAGTGTATGGAAGCCCCTGCTGACAGAAAATCAGTGTTTAGCACTATTTTTCCTAAGATGTAGAAAAGGAAGACTTGTCAAGACATCTGAAAACTTGTTTTATTTACAATGATCACAAGATTGCTTAAAACCCTTTATTAATGTTCGGGTTATTCAACCACTAATCTCGATATGAACAAACATTCTTATTAATCATGAGGAGAAAGTCAACCAATGTCGCGGATCAAGGTTGGCTGGGTGTGAAAGAAAGGTTTGTGTATAAGGAGGTCATTGATGAGACCGGGTTTTCTGGGATTTGACTGTGTCCATGGGAGAGGTCATTTGATGAGACCGGGTTTTTGGTAATTTGGATATGCTTATGACCGGACCATTGCCGGTTGCCTCACGTTCCCCTCATTGTGAGGAGCTCAGGTCGCCGTAGTTCGGCCTTGGCCGGACTGTTTTGGGAAATGGGATTTGTGGTTCCTTTAGTGAAAAGGCTAGGATGAGAAGACTGGATGATGAGGCATGGGCCTCGGGATGATTCCTTGACCAAGTCATTCTTGGACGGCTGCTTCAATAGCTTTCTGATTCTCGTCTTTCATTGGGGGAGAAAGGACTTGCATATGCCTAAAGGCTTATGAAATGCTTCTGCTTTTGCTTCGACCGCCCCATTGTTGTCGAAAACTTTCATTTTTTGAGCTTTGGTCTTGCCTGTCCGTCAAGCTTTTGATTGGTAACGCTGGGTCCTTGGCCTCATTTTTCTTTTATTTTTTATGTGCAACCCTGTTTTTTGCCTAGACCGCCCTTTTTTTTGGGATTTTCAGCCTAGCTGGGCATTACTCTTTTTGCACCAAGATTTCTTCTTTTTTTTTATATATGTGCAACCCTGTTTTTTGCCTAGACTGCCCTTTTCTGGGATTTTCAGTCTAGCTGGATATTACTCTTTTTGCACTACACACATTTTTTTCTTTTTCTTTTTTTTTATTTTCTAGAGCACCCGAGGACCAAGGCGAGCCCCTGCTTGAACATTATTGATACCCTTGAAGTCTAAGCCAAGCCCCTAGGTTGTCGTCGACACGGGGTCAATCTTTCGAAGCTGAGTGGCCTTTTTTGTCGTTCCTTGATGTTGTCGCCGTCGTTGACTTGGTCAAGATGAAGGTGGACATGGTTTGGGAAAGTGTATGGCTTTGATGAAGGCCTTTTGTGGGGTGAGGAAAGTGTATGGCTTGATGGCATTAGTTGACTTTCTCACACTGATTAATCGGAACGTGAATTATTTCGAGAGATTATTTGTGGAGCAATGCAAGTGATCATATAAAATAAAACCATTTCATTAAATGTAATGTAGGTGTGCAAATAATGTCTTAAGTCTAGCAAGAAAAGAAGAAGACTTTTTATAGAAAATTGAAGATTCATTACAATGTCCATAGAGGACTTGATTGAAAGGAAAAAGTACTAGAACCTACGAAGGTCGACTGAGAGACTATTTTTCCTTTTTTTTTTTTTTTTTTTTTTTTTTTAAAGGATAGGTAAACCCTAGTCTAGCTACTCTTCGCGGGTTGGACTGCCAGGGAGCTTGAGCTTTCCTTCGTAGATCAGCCACTGAATTTCTTTCTTCAGATCCACACACTTGTCTGTCACATGACCATAATGCTTGTGGTACTCACAGAACTTGGTCCTGTCAACTCTACTTGGGTTTCTTGGCTTATGATTCTCGAGAGGTGTGAGAAGGCTTCGTTTCACCAAATCGTTGAAAACTTTGCTCATGGGCATCCCAAAATCATCAGCCGACGTTTTGGACCTTGCACTTCTTGAATTGACCTCTTGTCATAACTTTCTGTCTTTGGCCCATGGAGGTTCTCAAGCTTCCCATCTTCTATCAACTTGGATCTCATGCCTCAAATAGGTGCAATCATCGAGTTGTTGTGCCCATGGTATTGATGGAAAAGGCAATTCTTGGACTCATCCAACCGAATACCGGGGTTCCCGGGCTTCCAATTCTCCAAAGTGGCTTTATCGCTTTTTCTTTCACTAGCTCTTCCGTAATCTTGCTTAAAGGCATCTCTCGTATTGTTAAAGTGAAAGGAGCGAGGTTTTCGGGGGACCTTGTTATTCTCAAGACTCGATTCCCATTGTCCAATTGGTTCCACCGGTTGGATTTGGTCAAGGAAGCTGTGACATTCTTTCCTTTGTGAGGTACCGGTGCCGAGCCAGTACGGTTCGCTTGGTATTGGGTTATGCTCGGTGGAGTCATTTCTTTGCCCGGTCCGACATCTTGGGTCAAGGGAGTATTGATACTCATCATGAGGTCAAGCTTCTCTTGCATCTGTTTCACTTGCTCTATCAACATTGCCACATAGGGGTCAACGGGGACTCTTGGGCTACGGAACCGGCAACAGTGACTTGTAGTAGCGAACCGACTCGGCCGAATTCATTAAGTCCCAGAGGTAACAATGAAAACTCGGTTCATCCTTTGGCAACTCATGATCGCATTCGGGCGGGTATAGGGGCTTCAGAACATAGCCACATATCTCAAACCGATTATGTGAGGTTGGAGCATAAACCGGCAGTATTGCCGAGACCGAGGGATAAGTGGGGTGAAATCCAATCCGTTACGAGAAGCCGAGGGCAATGGGGCCCCGATGAGCCGGGATGTTGGAAAGGACCGAGGAGAAGTGGTCCTTGGCAAGGGATCATATGTGGATGGAGGAAGGTGTTGGTTATAGGTCGGGGAACCGAGATGGCTACTTCGGAGTCTCATCTTCGACCACTACCGAAGAGAACCGTTGGACTCAATTGTTACTTGGATTCCATTGCGGCGAAGAGCACCGATGAGCAATGACAAATGCTCTTCATGATCCTTTTCCGGGCATTTTCCAAAGCCAGACTAACTCTTCCTTCCTAATCATCCGATTTCCCATACCCTCACCGTTTTACGTCAAATCTCGCCATCTCGACTCTCTGAGGCGATGGTATGCCCGAATCAAAAGCCGCTGACCCAGTACTCTCGCTCACTTCTTTTTCGCTACGGGAAAGGGATAGGCAAGGTTTAGACTCGGGGATAGGTAAGGTTTAGACTCGGGGATAGGTAAGGTTTAGACTCGAAGGTAAGTGTTTAGGCTGAAGGCTCAAGTAACATGCACTTATCGCTTAACTTTTGCTTAAAACACATTTTTTCCTAATCCTAATTGATCGGAAAAGATGAGACCTTGAAAAGACAAGATCGAAAATCGGAGATCGGACCGAAAAGGTCTCGATTAGGGATTTGACCATGAAAGGTCGGGATAGGAAATCGGACCGAGGAGGTCTCGATTAGGGATTTGACCATGAAAGGTCAGGATAGGAAAATAGGAAATCGGACCGAGGGGGTATCGATTAGGGATTTGACCATGAAAGGTCGGGATAGGAAATCGGACCGAGGAGGTCTCGATTAGGGATTTCAGAGACAGGACCATGCAATTATGATTACATTAATTGTTCAAGTTTACTTAAAACAATGTCTTTTATTTATTTCTATTTGGTTGGAAAAGGGGGTTTGCCCTTTTTTTTCGCAACTACTCTAGATCCTGGATCAGTGGGTTCCGTCACTACGTCTATAAGCCCCTCGTATTCCACCTGTATTTCGACCTCCCAGGGTGGACAAACTCCCGGCGAGGGTCCTATAGGGCACGCGGATCCCACCGACCGAGAGTAAAGAACGCTCCTAACGGGTCTAGCGGGTCATAGGAACCTTCAACGCACGAGCGATGCGAATTATGGTCAAGGCAATACCGGAAAAGTCTCGTCTCTTTGCCTTAACAGAGTTTTGGCAGAGTTTCGCTTAAGCGAATGACGTTTTGACTTTTGGTAATGTCCGAGAGAATAATAGGCATGGGTCGGGCGGTAAAATCCGGATGACACAGTGTCACATCGAACTTCGTTGCATACGCAAAGGCGTGAGTCGAATCGAAGTCAATGCCTAGCCAAGATCTTGCTAATTTTTCCTCGTCGGAATTTCTCGGCAAGAGCTTCGCTGAGCGAAAGATCTTTTGATTTTTGGCAAAGACTAGGTCTTGACTCTTACGCATTCCGTGCGGGTCAAAGTCGAAGTCAACGTCGGAGTCAAGATCCCACCAATTTTTCCTTGTCGGAATTTTGGCAGAGTTTCGCTTGAGCGAAAGACCTTGATTTCCGTTATGAGCTAAGGCTTGACCTCTACGGGGGTATGCAACTGGGCTATATGACACGGACTAGACCAAAAACCAACCAAAAGTCACGGTTTTTTGAAACGTGTGACACCTGACCGTGCATTGGTCGACACCGGCTGCCATGGGGAGGTTGGGATGATTCCGTGCGCGCCCGGGAGCATCGTAAGGCCGTCCGTGCGATCGCACTGAACCACCCTCGGGTTTGAAGGACGTGCGTGCAAAAGTGTACAGATATATCAGTGCGCGTAGTGTGCGGTCTCCTAAAAATGTTCCTTTTTGAGTTAAAACAGAGATTTTCATAAATGTATTTTAAAGGAATGATTTTCGGGACGGGGAAAATGCAACACATAAGCACGTAAATTTTCTCGGGAGCCCTGGCCAATATGGAGCCGAGTAGCCCCAAGCCGCTAGGACCGCCAGATTAACCATGATTTTTCCCGGTGGAATTGCCACCGAGGTCGCCCGGTCGTAATCCAAGGAGGATTGAGCCGTACGACCGCATGGATCAATTTTCCGTGTTCCACTCCTTTTGCTATTTTTCGGGTTGTTTCCCATTCAAAGTATGCACAGATTCCAAGATGCAAATGATGCAATGCAAGGTAAAGAAAGCAAGCACGATTAATGAAATCAGCGACGGGAGTCTAACCCGCTCAAAGGGAAAAGCTTTCTTTTATTTTTTCAAAATTATATATTATTTTTTTTTTTTTCTTCGAAAAGGGATACTGGTACGTGGATTTTTAAACCACCGGTTATCCCAACTCCCACGTCAGGGAGTGTACAGGAAGGGTAAGTGGTTTCCACCTATATACCGAGTATCGATTTTAGTTTTGAAAATAGAAGCTTTTCTCCTTTGGGTTATCCCCAGCGGAGTCGCCAAACTGTGAATGTGGTGCCCAAATTTTGGATTCACGCGAGTTTGAAGACATCCGAGTTATTTGAAAAACGGAGTCGCCACGCCATTTTGATTACCTCAAAACTTTGAAAAAAAGGTTTTATGGGTTCGGAGGTTAAGTTACCCCTTGGGAAGAACGTTTGGCGTTCACCCAAGGTGCCTTGCCGGAGCAAGTCTCCCATGATTTCATTAATCGTGCTTGCTTGCGTGCTTTCTTGTGTGCATGTGTTTGAAAATAAAGGAGGAATGTCCCAAGTTGTCTTCCGGACGTACAAACCATTTGTTGGTTGTCGCTCGGGATTCCTTGGAATTTTATGTATTCAGGATTATGATCCCGTCCTCATCTTATGACTTGTGATCATCGCATTTTAAACCTCGGGACCCTCGGGACTTGCGTGATCGAGAGAATGACTCTCTTTTGGTCAAAGATGAGGTTCTTTAGAAAAGGAGGGTCCTTAGCCCATCAATCCTACGCTTTAAGACGGTCGAGCTCGTATAGAGGCTTCATACTCTTTCTTAAGCGATAATCGGAGATATAGGGTTCAAGGTGTCCCTTTCTAAAGAAATCGTGAACCTTTAATGGAAGGAACGATGTAAAGATAGGATCTTTTTACACCGGTCCGTTCCAAGGTTGGGGGAAAGGGGAAATGCATGTAAAAATGATACTTTAGTGAAAAGATGGCATTTTTGGAGTGTAAAGAATGTCTTTTGGTTGCAAGGGATGCCTTTTGTGCAAAGAAAAGATTTTTATGTAAAGAATGTATTTTTATGTTGGAAAATAGCATTTAATGCACAAATGATGCATGAAAATGGTAAAGAATGATTTTTTAATGCAAAGTATGCATTTTGAGTATGAAAATGAGTTTTTAAATGCAAAAGATGCATCTTTAATGTGAAAAGGGGGTTTTTGAGTGCAAAGGATGCACCATTAAAGCAAAGATGTCATTTTGGTGAAAAAGATATCCTTTTAATGCAAATGATGCTGCTCTGTATGCAAATGTTTTAGTTTAAATGCAGATTGATGCATTAGAAAAGGAAAACATCAGATTGCAGCTGAAAAGATAAGGAGTCTCGCAACCGGCTATGTATGTCGTGCGACATAGGCCGCCTATGTCGCGTGACATAATAAGCCATTTTGCGAAGTTTATACAACCGAGATTTGCAGAGGTAACAAAGCACCAAAATGGTCAAGTTACTTCACAAACAAATCTCGTAGAGCATGCTTATTGATAATGAACACTTCAAGAGGGTGTGGATATGAGGGATCCACACTCATCTTGAGTGTTCATGCAAAACCAAGTTAAACCGGAGCTTTTATATGAAATGCAATGAAATAAAATGTGGATCTGGGTAATATAACATAAAGTATGCAACTTTAATCAGAATACTACATTATAAATGCATTTAGCATAGAGATTTCACATTTGAATGAAAATAGAGAGTGGAAAAGGGGTAGAAACTCGTTACCCTTCAAGATCCACAACTACTATATCAAGTTAGATATAGGAGCCTTCTAGCGTCCTCCTCCGGAGTTGGTGTCCAGCCTTAAGACCGTGAGAATTCCTTGATTCTTGATGTATATATGAAGTGTGTGTGTGTGGGAAGTGTGTGTAGAATTGATTTGAGAGGATTGGGGTGATTTGGGGGGTATGTGAGAAAAGAGAAGGCTTCGGGCGTATTCCCTATAGAGGGTGACTGAGGGGTGGAAGAGGTGTGTAAAATGAGAGGTGAAGGCCTCTATTTATAGGCTGCCTGCATGGGCTTGTTATGTCGCACGACATGATAAGCCATAACCGTTTTCCTTCTAGAAACATGCAAGGTGGCATGGTTCTAGAACTCTCTCTGGCTGGTTATGTCGCACGACATAAGTAGCCACATGCAGTTCCTTCTAGAAACATGCAAGGTGGCAGGTTTCTAGAAGGTTTCTCTGGTCAAGGTTATGTCGCACGACATAAGTAGCCAGATCTGGCTTCTTCTAGAAACGTGCAAGGTGGCAGCCTTCTAGAAGGGTTTTGGGATTAAGAAAAACGTGTTTCTTAATCACCAAGCATTCCCTTCAGCCCTTAAAAGGCTTGGAACAGTTCCGGAATTGTTCCGGAACTTTAGGAAAATCCGGGGAATTACCGGAAAAATTACCGGAATTGCCGGGAAAATTATCCGGAAGGCATGAGCCAGATTTGGGTACTTACAGCTCCCTGGCTTTTTCTTTGTTTACACACCGAAGGAGTGGCCCTTGGTGGCGCTTCTTGTACAACATACCCCCCAGAATGACGAAATGGGATGCCAGGCATTTTAATGCCATCATGTTTTTGGCTTTGATCCCCTCTTTGTATTTTCCATCTTCATTTGTGAAGGAAGCTTCTCCGTTTTAGAGGTACTGGTAAATTTGATTGTACCAGGGTTCGTCGATCATTTCTTTTTTTATTTCGATATCACAACAATAGGCGGGTGTTTCCCGTCTGCCTATTCTGATGGGTTTTACTGCTTTCCCATCGGGAATTTCGACAAGAGAGGCGAGGGTTGCCAGGGCATCTGCGAAGCGGTTCCTGTCTCTTGGCAAATAGTGAAAAGAGATGTCCTTGAACTGAGCAATGAGCTCCTCCATGTAAGTGTGTTACTTTTGGAGGCCAGAATCTACCGTCTTCCATTTGTTGGACACTTGATTGATGATCAATGCTGAGTCTCCGTATACATCCAGTTCTGAAATGTTGCGCTCGAGGGCAGCTTCCAGACCGGCTGCACAGGCTTCGTATTCTGCGGCATTGTTGGTTGTTTTAAAATTCAACTTGATGGCTATGGGAGTATGCTCATCCTTGGGATCAACAAGGAGCATTCCAATACCATTCCCCTTCTCGTTGGCTGCCCCATCGAAGAAGAGTTGCCAGCGGTTTGCGCTGTCGAGTGAAAAGATTCCTTCGTCCAGAAATTGCAGATCAGGACCCTTGGGTTCACTGCTTGGGAAGTCTGCCAGCTGATCTGCCATTACTCTACCCTTTGTTGATTTTCTGACCATGTACTTGATGTCGAACTCAGCCAGGAAGAATGACCACTTGGCTAGTCGCATTGACAGGGATGGCTTGTCAAAGAGATATCGGACGGGGTCCATTTTGGAGACCAGGAACACTGAATATGACTGCATGTAGTGTTTCAGTTTCCCGACTACCCATATCAAGGCGGTACAAGTTTTCTCTAATGCTGAGTAGCTGAGTTCACTTCCTTGAAGCTTTCGGCTTACGAAGTAGATTGCATGCTCAACTTTGGAATCCTTCTGTTCTTGTGCCAGCATTGCTCAGATTGACGTGTCTGTTACTGTCAGATATAGGAGTAGTGGCTTGTCTTTATGTGGCGGGCACATAATTGGGGGATTCACCAAGTAGGTCTTGATTTTCTCAAAAGCTGTTTGGCACTCGGAGTCCCATTTGATGTCGGCATTCTTCTTCATCGGTTTGAACATGGGCTCGCAGAGAGATGTCAGCTGGTTGATGAAGCGACTGATGTACTGAAGTCTTCCCATGAAACTTTTCACTTATGTCAGGGTTTGAGGCGGCCTCATGTCGATGATGGCCTTGATTTTCTTGGGATCGGCTTCGATACCCCTTTCTGTAACCATGTACCCCAGTACCTTGCCGCGCTTGACGCCGAAGGTGCTCTTCGTAGGGTTCAGTCTCATGGAGTGCTTTCTGAGTCTGTTGAAGAACTTTCTCAGATCTGTCATGTGCTGCATGTCCGATCCTTTGGAGTGGATGATCATGTTGTTGACATATACTTCATTTTCCTTGTGAATCATGTCATGGAAGAGGGCTGTTGCAGCCCACTGGTAAGTAGCCCCAGCGTTCTTTAGACCGAACGGCATGACCGTGTAGCAATATGTCCCCCACGGAGTGGTGAAAGCAGTCTTGGCTTGATCCTCCTCGGACATCTTGATCTGGTTGTATCCAGCGAACCCATCCACGAAGGACTTTACTTCGAAATTTGTCGTGGTGTCGACTAGCATGTCGATGTTAGGCAGTGGGAAATCATCTTTAGGGCTGGCCTTGTTGAGATCCCGAAAATCCACACAGCATCTGACCTTTCCATTGGCCTTGGTGACCGTCACGATGTTGGAGAGCCAAGTCGGGTACTCAATCACTCTAATGAAACCAACTCGGAGCTTTTTATCAATTTCTTCTTTAACTTGCAAGGACCACTCTGGCTTGATCTTTCATAGCTTCTGTTTGACAGGCTTGGATTCTGGATCCAGGGGAATTCTGTGTTCCACGATCGAGGGATCGAGTCCTGGCATGTCCTGGTATGACCAGGCAAACACGTCAACATACTCCCAGAGGAGGTTTATCAGGGCTTCCTTTTCTGCATCGGCGAAGAAACTGCCCACTTGTGTCTCTTTAGGCTCTTGCACCAGGTTCACTTTGGTCATAACCTCTTCGGCAGCTTGGGCCCGATTGTCCTCTTGGTCAACTACACGCTTGAGAACTTCTTTAATGTATTGTTCATTTAATGTGTCTGCTTCTTTATCAATTGAGTTATTAACGTCTTTTAAGTTGTTTGTTAACTTATCAGTTGTTAAAGTGGCAATGAGGGGATACTCCGAAAGGTCAGACTTTTCATTGAACAAGAACGGAAATACATGGTTGGCTACATTATCATAGTCCTCCGGTGTAAGGCCATTGGATGACTCTGAGGACTGGACTCTGACAAGGACTGACTCAGAGGGTTTGAGACCGGGTTTAGGGAGATGTGGGTGCGGGCCCAGCTTGTCTTCCAGTTCTACCTGGCTTGCCCTTGGTCCAGTGAAAGTTACCCAATTCTTCAGTGGCATTGCTGGATGCTTGATGAGGGTGCGGGGATCGAGAGGCTTGGCTTCTGCTATCCCGATCATGGCAATCATGCTGTTTTCGGAGCCCATGTCAATCAGGTTTGGCACCTCTATGACTTCTTCAAAAAGACTCTGTAGAGCTGGTTCACTGAGAGCGTCTTCTATGAATTCTGGTTCCTTCTGCTTTGGCGTTACTGTCTCAAATGTGGCCTCGGCGTCTGATCCGAAAAATCTATTTCCCATGGAGAGTACCTTGAGTTGCTCCTCCAAGTCTGGGATTCCCTTGAATGTGTAATCGTGCTGGACTGTGGTGGCCGTTGGTCCAGGTAGAGCTGTGATGTCGAGGAACGCTCCCCTTATCGGATTAGCTTTGAGTCCTCTGAAATGCTTGAGGTCCCGTGCTAGCTGTTCCATCCTTTCTGTAGTCTCGGTGCTGACTATCCCTGCTTCTTTCTCATCTTCATCAGTTCCACCGTCGATCCCCTCGCTTACGATGTCGGTTCCGCCGTCGGTCCCTCGCTTGCCGGTTCCCTGTCGGTCCCCTCGCCCGCTGTTGGTTCCCCTGGTGAAGTAATGAGCGAGGTTGAAACTGTAAGGTCGGAGGTTGGGTGTGCCGTCGGAGGTTCCCCTTTTGCGGGCTGCTGCCTTGGTGCGGGCGAGCCTTTTGTTTTCCTTGATGTCAGCTGGTGTTGGTACATAGCCAAGCCCCTGGACCGTGGTGTGGTCCTTAACTTCGATGACTTGGTGTTGGCCTTGTAACCTTTTGCCGAGCCCCAGTCCTGGTATGAAATTTATGAGTTTCATCTTCTTCATGGCAGGAGGGATCTTTTCATAAGATAGTGGAAGGTCCACGTTGCATATTTGGATCTCGGAGGTCTCCAGAGTGAATCCAGTTAATGCCATGTCGTCATTATGCTTGATTTCTAACATTGGAATGTCGTTGGTGCTGGTCCCCTCGGTGGTGACGCTATCGCCGTAGACTGTGGTTAGCTCGTTGCCTTGCATGAACTTGAGGTATTGGTGAAGGGTGGATGCCACGCCATTGATTTGATGCAGCCAGGGACGCCCCAGGATGCTGTGAAGTTGATTGGAATGTCCAACACTTGGAATTCGGTGGGAATCATCCGCTTGCTGAACCAAATATTAAGAGTAGCAACCCCGAGAACTGTACGGGAAGTAGAGTCATAGGCCTTGACAGTGTGGACTGAAGGCTTCAGATCTGTGGGCTTAATGTCAAGCAGATCCATCATCTTGGTGGGCAAGACATTCATTCCGGAACCTCCGTCTACCAACACGCGGGGAAGGCGACTCTGGACTGTGATGTAGAGCGGCTCATTGTGATCAGCCCCAAATTTTGGAAGGTCCAAATCTGTGAAGGTGATAATCTTGCCATAGTGGATGTTGCCGATCATCTGAATGACTTCATCTGGGGTTGCGTCCACGGGGACCATGGTACGGGCCAGGCTTTCCTCTAGCTTGAGCTTGTGAGGATAAGAGGTTGTGAGCAGGGACCAAAGGGAAATGTTCGCCTGGGTCTGCTTGAGCTGAGTGAGGATCGGGTCCTCTTTCACGGAACTTGTGTCTTCGGGCAGACTAGGTTGCGGTTCTGGCTCCGCAGGCTTTTTAGTGGCCTTAGGTGGTAATGCATGGATTTGACCTGATCGGGTTAGAACGCCGACATCGTGTTTGGTTCCTTCGAACAGGCCGCTCTGAGTTGAGCCATAGTTAGAGGAGGATTCCTCGTAGCATAGGGCCATATGTCTTCCCTCAACTCATTGACTGTAGATGTATTCCCGGGAGCTTCGGCAGCTTGACGGATTCTGTCCCAGGATACCGGCTTGGGTGCCTCCGCAGGGAGGTAGTTTACGGATTACCGCAGCTGTTCGAACGTCAGTGCGCAACAGTAGTTGCCTGAATTGAACTGTGCGTTGCTGACCCTCCGGGGGAGTTTGGAGAGTTCCTGGCTCAAGCGAATAGTCTCCTTGATCTCTTCACGGTATATCACGTTCCTTTCCTTCTTGCTGAGCATGCTCAGGGAATTCTGGAGTAGGGTCTGGCGATATTCATGGTTTGCTGATTTTCCTCCGCTCTTGGCCCAGATCAACTTTCTTGCAGCGGAGCCTGCGTCGAGTGTTAGTGCCTGCGTTTCTTCCCATGTGAGAATGGCCAGTGCTTCTTTGAACTGCGTGCGACAGTCTAGGTAAACCTCCATTGGGGAGAGTTTTCCCTTATGTTTTATCTGAGTTGCGAGTATGTCGGAAGGTGAGTACATGGCTTCCCGAACATCCGCCCATGTGACTGGTTGCTGCCCCAGTTGATCGTTTCTCTAAACGAATGCCACAGTCTGTGGAATTTCTCTGAGTAGTTGCTCGAGACGAATTTCCATCTTCCTCTTATTTTTAAATAGACCTTCCTCCCTAAGTTGGCCTTTAAGTTTAAGTGCAGAAATGATCCGTCCCCATCCTCCCAGGACCCTTGGGAGTCCGGTTTTGTTGACCTCATGCCCGGCTTGGAAGAGAATGGTTTCATCGTCTTCGTCGTCGCTTTCACAGAGAACTTGCTTTCCTCGGGGAGGTAAGCACTGGTATTCGTTCTGCTGTGCCGTTCCATCTCCTAGGTCATCGGGACCGTTGACCACCCTCGACTGACAGAGGGGGTTGGATGAGAACAGACGGTAGTCGAGGAAGTTGTCGTGAGGAAAACCCCTGAGGTCGAACTGGTCTAGAGTAGCCTCTAGCTTTCTGTCTGAAGCTGCTTGTGACACTTTAAGGGCTCGGTCCCTGTCGGTCTTTTGAGCTTGGTTTTCGTCCCAGAGACAGTTCTCTTGAGCGGCTAGTACCATGAGGGCTTTCCATGTGAGGGCTAAACAGTCTCCGTAGGTACGCACCGTCTGGCTAGTATCCAGAACTGTGATCACATCCAAATCTCCGAATGGCGGAAACACTTGGATGATGTTGACGAAGGAAGTCGGACTGGGACATTCCATGCGGCCTTCCTTGATCTCGATTACCAAGAAGTTCGCCCATATCTGCTTGATTGAACACACGGGAGTGTTGAATTCTGCAATGTTGACAGTCTCATGATCTCGCTCGATCGCCAAGTCTATCAGAGCTTGCAATCTGCTGGCGGGATGTCTGAATCCGTGATCGTGATGACTGGGAGCAGAATCGAACTGGAGCATGTTGATGCTGAGGCGGTCATTTCCCACGTCGGAAGCTGACTCTGTCTTGCGGGGAAGACCTTCACAGATGTTTTCGGGGTGGCGGCCGGAAGCGTTCCCGAGGTTGATCTGACTTGTAGCGGGGTGAGGAGCTTGGTCTCCTTCGCTGTTGCCCTTGGCCTTGACGGCGCTTGTGGCTTTAAGCTTGACTGACGGCACGGGCCGGTTGCCACTGGGGCTGGTAGTCGGAAGTGATGATGAGCTCTGAGCTCGGTTGGCCAGGGCCTCGTTTACCATGAGCAGGCAGTCGTCGAGGGTAACTTTGGCGTTGCAGAATCTGACGATAAGGATCGGATCCTTGGTATCATTGGGATATCTGGAATAGATGATGTTGACGAAGTCATCGTCTGTCACTTGATCAGAGGGATTCTTTGTCGTGTCAACCATTTGCTTCCAATTGTCGGATAGCTGCCTGTACTGGACGTTGAGCTTGACAATTTCCATGGTATTGGAGCCTTGGTCGTAGGTGACTTGATCGGAACGGGTGCCGTTGTAGCGTTGTGAGGAAAAAGAGGTGTTTTCCATCTTTTTCGTTTTTGAGTCGCCACCTATATTATTCGATTGGAGAAAATAGGAAAACCATTTTGAAAGAGATTTGGGTTTGGGGCTTAGGTTATGAAATGGGTAGGTCAAGGAGCATCCATTTCACCCAATCCGGAGATCGGTCTTGCTAAAGAAAAGAGAGGTTTTCAAAAGAAGAGGAAAAACAATTTTAAATATTGTAAACAAAGGTCCATTTAACGGGGTTAAACGGAATGTAGGATCGATTGCTTCGAGACCGTCTCCATGATTTGGAGAGGCTCTAGGCCGATCCTAGATTCTATGGACTTATACCACTCTAACAATCAATTAGAAGGGAATTTAGGGGTTACCTTGCGTGAGGTGATTTGGGCAGAGTTTCGACTCAAGTTTAGAATCGACTCTTGACACGGACAGAGCTTCGCCTCGATCCTTGACTTGGAGCTTGATGTTTGTTTATCAACAAGGTTGACAAACAAACTATGAGGTGAGTTTTTAGGGTGATTTTGTAGGATTCTTTCAAGGAGAGAAACCAACAAAATGTGTGTGTTGTGAAATTCTGGACCTCTTGAACCTTGGAAGTCACCAAGTATTTATAGGGGTTGGAGAAGTGTTGAAGATGAGATCAAACACTTCAAGATGGTTCCAGACTCGAAATTCTATTGGTTGGCCGGAGAGATAAAGTTTTATCCCGAAAAGAGGTTGAAATTGACGAGGAACCGTCGTGCGCAATCCGCAGAGGGGGATATCTCGCGCGAGACACGCCATCTCGCGGTGAGATATTGCTCCTGTGGACAGTTTTGTCCTTTCCTCATTATCTCGTATGCAGTTTAGTCCCAAACTAACGGTGGTTAGTCAAAACTTAACGAAACATGACAAAATGGTGGATTTCTACTTCTTGACTCAAAGCGAGACTTAGAGTGGTATAAGTATGTTCCGATGTGTTCAGAATGGGGTGTCTACAGAGCCCCTCGGCGACATGTCTTATGAAAGAAGTCATGTCGACGATAGAAAAGACATCATTCTGAACATCGGGATGGTCGGACCGCACGGCTTCCTACCTATCTCTATCGGAGAATCAGACCATGACGTAGTTCGACTCCAAAACACGAAAAGGCTGCTTTAGGCATTTTGAAAATCATTTGAAAATCGCGGAGATTTTGTTTTTGAAAAGGTAAATTCATACTGAGGAATCAAATCAAGACCCAATTCAGAATATACCTGCCTGTCTGAAGATTCGCCTGTCTGGGCTCCGAACCTGTGGAAACTATGTTAGAACACAAAGGCTTACCTGTTCGGTCCCCTAAGTCCTGTCGATTTTGTGACGATTCACCTTTCTGGGCTCCGAATCGGGCTTTTTGTTGTTGGGGATGACGATTCACCTGTTTGGGCTTTGAATCGGGCTTTTGGTTCGATGATCCACCTGTCTGGGCGTTGGACCGAGCCTTTTGGTTTGACGATCCACCTGTTTGGGCGTTGGACCGAGCTTTTCTGACGACGATCCACCTGTTTTGGCGTTGGACCGGGCTTTTCTGATGACGATCCACCTGTTTGGGCGTTGGACCGAGCTTTTTGGTTTGACGATCCACCTGTTTGGGCGTTGGACCGAGCCCCTTTTTTTTTGATGATTCACCTTTCTAGGCTCTGAATCATGTGGATTGAGTTGATCTTTGGACCACTCGGTTTTCGGGCGACTGGTGCCGTACCGGGCGATCGTGCGCATGTCACGTTTGGCTCGTTCCGTGACTTGCGGTGCCGGTTTTTCCACGTTTCCCTGCTAGTTTATCATTTCCAAGGGTAAATGTGTCAAAATTTTGAATTTTGACGTTGCGTAGACGCTTATTGTCGAGGACAATTTGGTCACTTTCCAGAAGGTATATCTCGCGGCGAGATATGATATACCGCGCGAGACTTGTACTGTCGGGGCATATAAACAGCAGCTCTTGCTCATTTTGAAAACATCCTTCTCAAAATTTCTCTCCCTAGCTCGAGCCAAGGTCGTTTTCTTTGTGATTTTTCGTGGATTCGCTTGGTATTTCTTCCTCCCAATCACTTTCCAATCCTTTCTCCCTCCATAATCCATGGCTCAAGAACAAAGGAATCCGATTTTGGGGAGCTATTTGCTAGGGAAGGATTACCCTCGCGATGATCTCACCTTTGATAGGCACGCGCACATATCTACCGCTGTTCGGGAGGGCTTGGTAAGAATTTCTTCCTCAACTCTTGATTCTTGTATTGCATTGAGCACGAATTCCCTTTCCCTTGAATTCAAAATTTCATCAATGGCTTTTGTTCTTGTTCATGCCTAGAACTAGGTTCCTTCTTGCATGCGTTAATTTTGTGCATTTTTTGGATGATTGTTGTTGCATTGTGTGTGTATGAGCCTCCTACATATCATGGATTGTAGGAGAGGTTGATTCGGATCACGAATGTCACCCTTGGGCAAGCTTTTCTTGTACGCATGCCAAGTGTTTGATGAAATGCCTCAATGAAAAATTTCTTCTATTTCATTGATTTTTTGACATGGAATGATTTCTAATATTGCCCTCTCTGTTTTTCCTCTGTTTTGCATTCGTATAAGCCAACGAAGAATTTCCGAGGAAGCCCGAAAATGGCTAAGGAGGTGTGGGACAAGATCAAGGACCTTGATGGCGTTCGGGATAGGGTGGCCCAAACGGGTCTTTTGACTTTTGTTGACAATCTCAGGGGAATAAGGCGGACTCCCCAAGTTCTCCAGGCTATTCAGGAGAGGTGGTGGGACACTACCCACACCGTTCATTTGCGCTTCGGGGAAGCAACTATGACCCCGACTGATTTTCTTGCTATCACGGGGTTAGAGTTCATTGGTGATCCCCTGCCGAAGTTTTCGGGTTATAAGCCCGCGAGTCCACTCGCGTGGAGGCGCTTGATTGGTTTCCCCCTAACAAGGTCAAGGGGTTTGCCGCTGAGTTGACACCCTCCGGCGTCGATTGAGGAGTATGCCGAGAAGCCAAATGCGCCACTGATCGACCGGTGAGGGTGCCCTCTCGGTATATTCTTTCGAGACCATCTTTGCGAACCACTCTTCTACGGCCCGTCTTTCTCTCGTTACGTTTGTTGGTGAACCCGGGATGAGGTGAGCGGATATGATTGGGGCTCGCGGGGGCCGGCCTACTGCTACCATGCCATGGATGAGGCGTGTAGGAACACCAAGGATTCCCTGTCAGGGTATTCTTATGCCTGGGAGGTATGCCCTTTGATTCTGTTTCTGCTCTTCGTCCGTATGCTCTGTCTGTGTCTCATACTGAATTTGATCTGTTTTCTTTGTGCAGATATGGGGCTATGCTGTTCTCGGGCTGTATAGATTTGAGTTGGAGAGTCGGGCCCCTTTGTTCCCGGATATCAGGAGGTGGAGCCACCCAAATCGGACCGTCAATGAGGAGGAGAACCAGGATTGGACCCTGACGGTGGCGGAGGCGCGGGCTATGTTGGATACCTTTGAGTATGAGAGGCTAGGCTTTTATCCCTGGACCCTGTTGGAGCAGGAGGTGCACCGTGCTTGGGATGCTACTGCGATGCAGAGGATGCTGGCATCTTTGGAGGGAGATACCATGTCTCTTGGTGAGCGGGTCTTCCCACAGCATGGCCGGGGTAGCCTGCCATATAGCGTGCCGGCGGATCCGCCGAGGGCGATGTATCCCACCCACTCCATTCCAGAGGATGATTATGCAGGTCTTTTGGTGGGTGATGCGATGACAACTTGTGTGATCCCCGGGGCTTCTTATGCAGAGTTTATGCCTCGGTTGATGGGTCCCCTCCTTGTGGGGGATAGGCGATCACATGCTCGTGGCTCCGCCTCTGCTTCTGCTTCAGGTTCCTGAGCCCCTAGCACTTCCTCCCAGGCCACTGGTTCTCTGCCTTTTGCCCCAGACTACGGCCCTTTGAGCTACACGTACATGATGGGGAGCATGCCAATGGTGGGACACATCCCGACTCTGGATCATATTCCCGAGGGTTACCGCCTTCCGCCGGATGTCTCCTCGGTATGTTTCTGTTCATATCATATCTCGTATTCGTCCATATAAGTGTATATGTCCGACTTCTTCTGAGCATTTTCTTTTCCTTTTGTTGTTAGGTCACTCTGTCCGCGGCCGATTACAATCGTGGAGCGACCAAGATGGCGGGATTGATGGCTCTGGTGTCGGACCTATCTGAGAGGCAGTTTCACAAGGCTTCTTTGGCGGCCTCGACAGTGGCCTCGGCGGTGACCCCTACTTGCGGAGCCAAGAGATCGAGGAGGGATGGTAGCCCCCATGGCGGTGATGGCGGAGGTGCCGGCGGCTCGGGCGATTTGATGGCGTGATCCCCTCATTTTCTCTTTATTTGATTTTCTGATGATTTGTACATATTGGCCTGGTGGGCCCAGACAATTTTTCTTTTTCTTCGGTACCTGTTAGGAACAAGTAGGTAGAACAAACAATGGTTTTTCTTAACCCCTAATCCTAGGTCTAATTTGTTATTTAATTAACTTTCTCGACTTTCCATGTTTTTGGAAATGGAATGGAATGGCCGTTAGGCTACAATTTTGAGCCCTCATCTTGGTGTTTTAACTACATGTTATGAACTGTACACACAGGTTTTTCAAGACTTGCTTTGTCAAGTTGGGGCTAGATTGTTATTTGAGCAGAACTGTTGCTGTTTTGCCGTAGGGATATCTCGCGCGAGATAAGGTGTCTCGCACGAGACACGCTATATAGGCAGAAATCTCTTCCTTTTTCGAACAGGACTTTGTCAGTTTTCCTTATAAAATCACCCTGTAGTCCGGCCAGATACCTCATTCTAGCCTTACAAACTCTAGAGATATTCTGTTAGGGTGAAACTCTTGTCTTTTCCTTCAACCCTGTGATCCATGGCTTCCAAGGAGATTGCCCCAACGTCCATGATTGTTGATGATTTTTCTCTGTCGTCTGAAGTGATTGCATCTTTCAAGCAAGCGTCAAGGGATTTTGTGAGGTCATTTCGCAACCGATCTCGCAATAGGTTTATTGCAGAGTTTGGATTCAGAATCCTTTTTACCTTGAAGAACCTCCAACTGGATTGGAATCTCTTGCAGGGTGCTGCTCAATTTTGGGATCCCTCTATTCATCTTTTCAATTTTTCTTTGAATGAGATGGTGCCTACTGTGGAGGAATTTGCCATTATCTTGGATATGCCTTTAACTGGTAAGATTGCTGTTCCTAAGTATAATAGGAATCATTCGGAGGCTTTGAATGAATTGTTAGGGATCCCCCTTGATACTTGCTATGAGTTGGTTCACCGCAAGTGGGTTGATTGCTCTTTTTTTTTCCGGGACGCTTCAGCGGTGATTCAGATGATGACGCTTTTCATGTCTATAAACGGAACTTTCGGCTCTTTTTCTTTTCGGAGATGTTCTCGTTTACATGTAGGGACGGCTTGGTCGACTCCCAACTTGTGGAAATTGTTCTCGTGTGCTAGAAAACGTTCTAGGAACATTATTCCGCTAATCTTGGGTGAGACCGCATGGTCTTGACGAGCCGCATAGGACCGGTGTCATGACTCAAGCGGAGTCCTCTTCGTTGACTATTTGGCTTAGGGAGCATCTCAAGTTGGTGGGTCCCCCATTGGAATATTCCCTTTCACATATCATACGCGAAAGTTATTGATCAAGGATCTTTCAAATGATGAATGGGCCGAGTTGATTGCGAAGACCGAAACCGCCGACATTCTTTGGTGTCCACCTTATTGGAGGTTGAACAAGTATGTTGCCAATACCGAGGGTTTTGACAGGTTATTCTTCCGGGTTTGCGAGATTCCTCCTTTTATTTTCCCAAGCGGGTGCTCCGTCGCCTTGGTCACAGCAGACACTTATCTTTTCGAAGGAGCTTCTCGTGAAGTGTCTTATATTGGTGTAGAGTTTGCGTGTGCGCTAGCTCAAGCATGGGGTGAAGGAACTAGTCGGGATCGCGGTCGAACCTTCGGACTTTTAATGCAAGTATCTTCTTGTCTCGATAAGTACTTGGATTGGTTCCTTCATACCGGTCACCCTAGTGCAGAGAAGATTGATGATCTCGCGGCTTTCACCGCTAGGAGATTCTTTTGTAGCTAGCAAGCATTTTGCGAAGGAGCGAGGCTCGCCCGATCCCGCTAATGTGCGAACCGATCCAACTCAGGATTTTCTCGATGGGGATTGGTACGAGAGGCGAAGCAAGGGGATACCTGGAAAGACGCAAGCTTTAGATAGACCCCATGTCTTCAAGAGGCTCTCGGGATCTGTTTTTGATCGCCTTGACTCTGTTTTTGATCGCCTCGAAGGATGCTCTGCTTCGCGGGGCTCAAAGCGCAAGGAGGATCACGACGACGGTGGAGATCATGTCCGCCGGCCTACCAAGTCAATGAAAGGCTAGATCTTTTAGGAGTACCAAGAGATTGCTTTGATAGATCACTTATTTTGCTTTTATTAGTATTTTTTTTTCGAGTTTGTTAGCTTAGCAAATTAGTCGTTGTGGTTAGGATTTCCCTTTTGTCATTAATGAAAATGCATTTGATTAATAAAGGACAAAAGTAGATTCATTTATTTGATTAGACCGAACCCGAAGGCTGCCTACGTTCCTCTTTTACAGCAATTAAATAAGAGGCTCAGGTCTAACGTAGTTCATTTTTGAGAAAAGGACAAAATACGGCTCCGTGCCGAGGGGTAATCTCGCGCGAGATAAGCCTCCCCCTTTTTTTTTTTCGCACACCCTTTCTTTTGCCTAGACCGCCCTTTCGGGTTTTCAATCTAGCGGGCTTCTTTTCTTGTGCTAGCTCTAATTTTTGCCTAGGCCGTCCTTTCCGGGATTTTCAACCTAGCGAGCGATTCCTTTTGAGGAGGGCAAGTCACGCGAAGTACTTCTTGAGCTTGTCCATGTTGACCGACTTCGATAGTTGATCTCCATCTAAGTCTACCACCAAGGGCTCCCCGCAGAATATCTTCTTCACAATGTAGGGTCCTATCCATCTTGGTCCCCACTTGCCTAGCGGGTTGAAAGGTCCAGACGGTGCTCACGGAGAACCAGTCACCTACTCGATGTTCCTCGTCTTGACCTTTTTGTTGAAAGCTCTTGCCATTCTTCTTTGGTAAGCTTGAGTATGTTCGGCCGTTTCAACCTTCTTTCGTCCAACAGGCCAACTCTTCGTATCTGCTTCCTAGCCAGTCGACCTCGTTCACTTGGTTTTCTAGGAGAACCCGTAGTGATGGTATTTCCAATTCTATCGATAAGACAGCCTCCATTCCGAATGTGAGGGCATAGGGAGTCTCTCCTGTAGCTGTTCGGACTGAAGTGCGGTATCCCCATAGTGCAAATGGTAGCTTGTCGGGCCAATCTTTTCCGGTGACTGCCATTTTTCTGATGATAGTCTCGATCGTTTTGTTCGCGGCTTCAATCGCTCCATTTGTTTGAGGCCCGTAAGGAGACGACTTGTGCCTTGTGATTTTGTATTCGGTTAGTAGCGATCGGTTTCCTTCTCGAAGTGGGACCCATTATCGGATATCATCTCTTGCGGAACCCCATACCGGCGTGATGTTGTGCTTGATGAATTCTCGCAACCTTTCGGCATTCGTAACTTTGTAGGAGGCGGCCTCAACCCACTTAGTGAAGTAGTCGATGGCTACTAGGATGAAGCAAAGGTCCGTTGGCTCCTATGGGTGTGACCTTTCCAATCACGTCTATCCCCCATGTAGAGAACGGCCAAGGGGAAGTCATAGGGTACAGCAAGGAAGGCGGTGCATGCTGAAGATTGGCGTGTATCTGACACTTGTGGCACTTCTTGACCATTTTGGTACAATCGGCTTCCATGGTCAGCCAAAAGTACCCTTGTCTGATGATCTTTTTGGCGAGCATATTTCTGCTCATGTGGGTTCCACATATGCCCTGATGAACATGGTCCATTATTTCTTGGGCCTCTTCCTCGGTGGCACAAAGGAGGTTTCCTTGGGAATGCTTCTTGAATAGGCGGCTAGCGGTGATGATGTAATTAGCGGCCAACCTCTTAAGGTCGATCTGAGTCTTCGAGTCTGTCTCAGGTTGGATGGTTCCATCTAGGATGAAATGCCAAATGTCATGGTACCATGGTTTCTCTTCGGAGTTCCCAATAGTGGCACATTCGGATAACCATTTGTCTTTGCAGTCATGGAGATCTATAACGGCGCAGTATGAAGGAGTTGCACGTCGTGTTATTTTGAAGGGTTTGACTGGTTTTCCTTTAGGGATTTCGACCAATGAAGCAAGTGTGGCCAATGCGTCTGCAAACCGATTTTTGTCTCTGGGGAGGTAGTGGAATGAGACATCTTGGAATTGTTGCACCAACTCTTGGAGATGGGCATTGTATCTTTAAAGGGTTGGATCTTGGACCCTCCACTTCTTCAATGTCTGATTGATGATCAATTGGGAATCCCCGAATACCTCGAGTTCGGTCACGTTGCGTTCTAGAGCTGCCTCAAGTCCCGCTATGCAAGTCTCGTATTCTGTGGTATTGTTGGTGGCGTCAAAGTCAAGACGTATTGCCAGTGGATTGTAGATGTCGTTAGGGTCTACTAATAACATTCCAATGCCGAACCCTCTCATGTTGGCTGCGCCATCAAAAAATAATTGCCACTTATTTTCTTCTTCTATACTCATGATGTCCTCATCAGGGAATCGCGGGTCTTCCCCCTTCACTTCGTCGCAAGGAAATTCGGCCAACTGATCTGCGAATACACTCCCCCTGACGGATTTCTGAGTGACGTAAGTGATATCATATCCCGCGAGCATGAAATACCATTTGGCCAGTCTCGAAGACAAATTTATTTGTCTAGGATATATTTCAGTGGATCCATTTTTGCAATGAGATGGACCGGGAAGGCTTCCATATAGTGCTTTAGCCTTTGTGATATCCAAACAAGAGCAACACTGGATTTTTCGAGTGGAGAGTAGTTGATTTCGCTGCCTTGGAATCTGCGGCTGACGAAATAGATGGCATTCTCTGTGTGGGAGGCTGGTTGTTCTTGAGCGAGCATAGCCCCTAATGCGTTGTCTGTAACCGTGAGGTATAACTTCAAGGGCTTCTCCTTGTGCGGTGGAACCAGAATAGGTGGGGAAGTCAAGTAGCGCTTAACTTCCTCGAATGCTTCTTGACATTCTTTGGTCCACTCTTGAGGTGCATTTTTCTTAAGTAACTTGAAGATAGGATCGCACATCGTAGTCAGTTGATTGATGAATCGACTGATATATTGAAGCCTGCCCATGAATCCCTTTACTTCTTTTTGTGTTCTGGGTGGAGGCATGTCTGTAATGGCTTTTATCTTGGCGGGATCTGCTTCTATGCCACGCTCTGTGACCATGTACCCTAAGACTTTCCCTTTGACCATTCCGAAAGAGCATTTGGCGGGGTTGAGCCTCATCTTGTGCTGTCTCAGTTGATTGAAGAATTTTCTGAGATCTCTGAAGTGTTGACCATCTGTCCCTTTTGAGTGAATAATCATGTCGTCCACATATACCTCTATTTCCTTGTGGATCATGTCATGGAATAGGGTCGTGACTGCTCTTTGGTAAGTAGCCCCAGCATTCTTGAGACCAAACGGCATGACCGTGTAGCAGAACGTTCCCCAAGGTGTGGTGAATGCTGTTTTGTGCTGATCTTCCTCTGCCATGAGGATTTAGTTATACACTGCGAAACCGTCGACGAATGAGCGGACTTCGTATGCAGCTGTGGCATCGACCAACATGTCTATGTTCGGTAGCGGGATGTCATCTTTAGGGGATGCCTTGTTCAAGTCTCTGAAATCAACACAGACCCGTATTTTCCCGTTTGACTTGGCTACTTGTACCATGTTTGCTAGCCATTCAGGATATTCAATCACTTTGATGAACCCTACATTCAAGAGCTTCATGATTTCCTCTTTTACTTGGATTGACCATTTCGGCTTGATTCTGCGTAGTTTCTTCTTGACTGGCTTGGCGTTGGGTAGCAGTGGTATCTTGTGCTCTACAACTGACTGATTCAACCCAGGCATATCTTTGTAGGACCAAGCGAAGACGTCGACATATTCTCTGAGGAGCTGCGTCAAGGTTTCTCTGTCTTCCCCCTTGAAGAAGCTGCCGATCTTTGTTTCTCTGGGGTCTTCCGTTGTCCCAAGATTAACCGTTTGCATTTCCTCGTCGTCAACGGGTCCATTCTTTCCACAACGACCTACTTGCTTAGCTAATTATTTTAAGATTTGTTCGTTTTCTTGATCTATCTCATCGTATGATTCATTATTAACTTGTTCGATATATTGATTATTATTAGTTAATTCGTCATTCACGATGTTAGCAATCTCAGGGTACTCGGAAAGATCAAGGTTTTCATTAAGGAAGTAAGGGAATACATGTTCGGCCACTGCCTCGATTTCCTCTTGAGTGAGTTCATCAGAGGTGGAGCCTGTCTCTAATGTAAAAGCTACGGGGCCTATCTTCCTGCGGGGATGGGGAGTGCAACCAAGCTCTTTGATCATGAAGTCTTCATCAACAACTGGTCCTCTGGTGACGTGCCAGTTTAGAATTGGCTCATCACATTTCTGTATCAGTCTTGTGTAGTCAGTAGTTGGAGCGTCCCCCTTGGATATTGCATGAATCTGGTTGTCTTCTAACTGGCACAGGTCTTGGAACTGTCGCAGCATGTCTTCTCCCAACACAAAGTCCCATTCACTTGTCATTTCTGTCTTCGTGACCCACAAATCATTAGGGATTAGTGGGACGGATTCTGTTTCACTTGGAGAAGCATCACAGTCGCTGAAGATTTCAAAGCCCGGTTGGCGCTTTCCTTTATCGTCAGTCCATGGTTCTGAAAAGATAAAGTAGGGAATACTTTCCCCTTCTCGAACAAAGTAGCCATTGAGTGTCTTTCGATATGGCTTGAGGTTACCATTCTTGGGCTTTGGGTCATCGAAGCCTTTGTGGGTGGTTCCTTCCCACTTGATTTGAGTGAAGCCCCACTCTTCTTCGTCATCTTCATCGTGGATGGAGATGATGTATCCTAGGACATGCTTTGTGTGAGGCGGGGGGACCGGTGGCGGTTCCGTTATCCCTTGTAAGTGCTTTCCAAGCCCCAATCCAGGAAAGTACCCTTTTGCTAGCATCATTCTCCAGACATGAAGGCTTCCGTAAAACCAAAGTTCCTTGGAGTAGTCATTCTCGTTGCAAGTTTCTATGACATTCACAGTGCTTTCTTTCTCAATCTCAAAGCCACTGAACAGGAAATCGGAAGTGCTATGTTGTACTTCGAGGATAGGACTAGCAGTAACCATTTCTCCGTGTATGGTGACTATCGTATTGTTGTGTCTGAAATTGATGCATTGGTGTAGGGAGGAGGGCACACCCCCTATGTCGTGTAGCCAAGGGCGACCAAGCAGCAAGTTGAAGGATGCCGGGATGTCGATGACTTGGAATTCGATGCTCATAGTGACTTTTCCCATTTCTACAGGTATCACGACTGATCCCAGAGCAGTTCTAGCAGTACAATCGTACCCCCTTACAGTATGCCCTGATGGCTTGAGGTCTTTGTGGGTGAGGCCTAAGGATGATAAGGCTTTCTTCGGGAGGACATTGATTGCAGAACCATTGTCGACCAAAATGCGTGGCATTCGGTACCCATTCACCTTAGCAGTTATGTAGAGGGCCTCATGATGATTGTTCCCATAGGACGGGAGGTCCAAGTCAGTGAAAGTGATGACGTTACCAAATTGCACTTGGCCAATCATTTGAGTGAGCTCTTCGGGTGTTGCTTCCGAGGAAATGGTCATTTGTGTTGGGTTTTACTGGTCCATGCGCAGCGGAATTAAGCATTAAAAACATAAAACCCAAGAAGCCCTAGGATCCGTTCTATACAATTAATTTAAATTCCTATGAGATAGAATTAAACCAACCTTGAAACGCTTTCCGGTCTTGAGCTATCGAACGATTTTGATTATGTGATATCGAATCACAAACTTCGTTCTTCAACTTGCTTGAACTCTAGGCCTTGATCGATGAACGAGCGAAGACCCTCTTTTGGTATCCACACCTTTGAATGAATCCAAGAACAACTTCTTGATGATTGCTAGATCTAAACCTTGAAGAATATTGAGAGTATTTTGTTGTGAATTTTGATTGAAAATTTCGGCTAGCTTCTAGGTCCGATGTAACCCTTGTATTTATACTACAATAGTAAGAATACTTCTCCTAATCGTATTAGGAGAGACAGGTTGTCAAAAACGCATACAGGCCTGATATGTCGCGCGGTATATTAAGCCATTGGCTTAATATGTCGCGCGGTATATATAGCCGTATACGTAAACTCTCAACTATTCTTCCTCCAGGTTTAACCAATTCATTCTAGTTGTGTGTGACCCAATAGGATTACATTATGTTGGCAATGAGTTCGATCATATCGAACCTCATAAGACATAAGCGGACTCTAGCAAGCCATTATGTCTACCCAAATAATGTAACGTAAGAGTTCACGTTTCCAATGGTGTACTTCCATTTATCCCTTTGTCTCACGATGTTATATTGAACACAAGTCATGGTCCTTGTCAACTTGTTATTGTTCAATGCTTTCTCGATTCTTGAGTATAATGATAATTCCAATCATATTGGGGTACGGCCATACACTTTCATCATTATCACTCATCGAGGGGCCCAATCATAACATCTCTCTTCCGAGGGACAAATTCCTTCTTGACTTATCATCCTTCCCATCATGAATCCGATCATGCCAATGATAGTCTTCATAGATATCGTGTTAAGATATCGTTTGACTAAAATCAAACATGACTTTCATCATATGTAAGGTTACGATAATCTTAGGTCTAGGAAATAAATGAAGTAACCGTATGAGATTTAAGTATGACATTTGACCATGACATAAATCTCATGCGGGTCATGTCCAATCACTTGTTCTCTAACAAGTACCCATAATTTCAATGTGCATCTCTTATGCATATAATCATCACATGATTATCCATTGACAATTATACTAATTTATTCTCTTAATAATTAGGGACAGAGATTATTATAAACAAATATACAAAACATATAATAATCAAATAATAAACATCTCATGTAATAATAAATAATGTCAACACATAAGTCTATCAATCATAGGCCTAGGGCATAACACCAACAGTCTCCCACTTGCACTAGGCCCAATCTACCATGTATCGAATACCCATGGACCTAACATGACCATCATGTTTAGCTTGCGGGAGAGCCTTAGTTAATGGGTCCGCCACGTTGTCATCAGTGTCTACTCTGCATATCTTAACGTCTTCCCTTTCACATATCTCACGGATAATGTGGAAACGTCGAAGTATGTGTTTGGATCTCTGGTGTGATCTTGGTTCCTTTGCTTGTGCAATGGCACCATTGTTATCACAGTAAAGTTCAATAGGGTCTCTGATGCTTGGAACGACTTCCAAATCACTAATGAACTTCTTGATCCAAAGCGCTTCCTTAGCCGCATCGGATGCCGCTATGTACTCAGCTTCGGTTGTAGAATCAGCGACAGTACTTTGCTTGGAACTTTTCCAACTCACAGTGCCTCCATTAAGCGTAAACAAAAATCCAGACTGCGATCTGAAATCATCTTTGTCGGTTTGGAAGCTAGCATCTGTGTAGCCTTTTACTACAAGATCTTCTTCCATTCCTCCAAAGACCAAGAATACATCCTTAGTTCTTCGTAAGTACTTAAGGATATTCTTGACTGCTATCCAATGTGGTTCGCCGGGATCCGATTGGTACCTACTCGTCATGCTTAGAGCACACGAGATGTCGGGTCTAGTACATAGCATAGCATACATGATAGACCCAATTGCCGAAGCATATGGAATACCATTCATTCTCTTTCGCTCATCATTAGTCTTAGGACTTTGATTCTTGCTAAGAGATATACCATGCAACATTGGCAAGTTTCCTCTTTTAGAATTTTCCAAAAGTCAATGTAAGTATTTTGACTTAAACCAATCATCCTCTTAGATCTATCTCTATAAATCTTGATACCAAGGATATATGCGGCTTCGCCCATATCTTTCATTGAAAAGCACTTTCCCAACCAAGACTTGACAGTCTCTAGTGCAGGAACGTCATTTCCAATGAGTAAGATATCGTCGACATACAACACTAAAAATAGTGCCACGCTCCCACTAATTTTATTGTATACACAAGGTTCATCTTCGTTCTTGATAAAACCAAACTCCTTGATTGCTTCATCAAAACGCAGATTCCAACTCCTTGAAGCTTGCTTCAATCCATAAATGGATTTCTGCAACTTACACACCTCGTTAGAATTTTCTGGACTGACAAAACCTTCAGGTTGTATCATGTATACATCCTCAAGTAACTTCCCATTAAGGAAAGCCGTTTTGACATCCATTTGCCATATCTCATAGTCATAATATGCGACTATGGCAAGTAAAATTCTAATAGACTTAAGCATAGCTACAGGCGAAAAGGTTTCATCATAGTCAATGCCATGAGTCTGCCTATATCCCTTAGCTACTAGCCTAGCCTTATAGGTGTGCACCTTCCCATCCATGTCGGTCTTCTTCTCGAAAACCCATTTGCACCCTATGGTTTTTACACCTTCGGGTGGATCAATCAAGTTCCAAACTTGATTATCAGCCATGGATTGTAATTCGGACTTCATGGCTTCTTGCCATTTTTCCGAATCCGGAGCGGACATCGCTTCTTGATAGCAAGTGGGTTCATCATTTTCGATTAACTCCACTTCATCACTTTCCGTAACGAGAAATCCATATCTCTCGGGTTCGGATCGTGACCTACCACTTCGGCGAGGAACTTGTGCATCTTGAACCGGTTCCACAACGGTTTGTGAACTTGGTTCAGTTTCTACCATTGGTTCAATGTTGTTTTCGGGTTCTCGAACTTCTTCGAGATCTATTTTACTCCCAGTGGTTCCTTTGCGAAGAAACTCTTTTTCTAAGAAAGTACCATTTCGAGCAACAAACACTTTGTTCTCGTTTCGGTTGTAGAAATAGTATCCTTTGGTTTCCTTAGGATATCCCACGAAAACACATTTATCCGATTTAGGTGCTAGCTTGTCGGAAGTTAACTTCTTGACATATGCATCGCAACCCCAAATCTTCATGAAAGACAAACTAGGTTTTCTTCCATGCCACATCTCATATGGGGTCTTTTGAACCGATTTGGTAGGAACTCTGTTTATAGTGAAAGCAGCAGTTTCTAGTGCATGTCCCCAAAAGGATAAAGGAAGCTCAACTTGACTAATCATAGAACGAACCATGTCCAACAAAGTTCTATTCCTCCTTTCGGACACACCATTCCATTGTGGTGTTCCGTGGAGAGAGTTCAAATGATTCCACAACTCTTAAGATGATCACAAATTCTTGGCTCAAATATTCACCACCTCGATTGGATCGAAGTACCTTAATAGTTTTGCCAAGTTGATTTTGCATCTCATTTTGAAATATTCGAAATATCTCAAACGATTCACTTTTATGTTTCATTAGATAAACATATCCAAATCTACTATAATCATCGGTTGAATGTTATGAAGTACCGAAATCCTCCCCTAGCATCGCTACTCATAGGCCCACATACATCGGTATGTATGAGTCCTAATAAGTCGCCCGCCCTTTCACCGGTTTTGGTAAATGGGTCCTTGGTCATCTTGCCAAGTAAACAAGACTCGCATGTCTCATATGATTCATAATCATGTGAGTCCAAAAATCCATCTTTGTGGAGTTTAGAAATGCGTTTTCGTTTATGTGGCCAAGACGACAATGCCATAAGTAAGTGTGGTTTACATCATTGGGTTTCGATCTCTTGTTAATGTTATAGACATCATTATCACGATTTTCAATATCAAGAATATAAAGGCCATTGAATGAAACAAAGAAGACAATAATGCATATCACTCTTGTGAATAGAAAATTTCTTATCACATATAAGAAAATTAAAACCTTCATTATCCAAACATGAAATCGAAATAATATTCCTACTTAAAGGCCGGAACGTAATAACAATTGTTCAAAACAAGTATTAGTCCACTAGGTAAAGTAACTTCATAAGTTCCTACGGCTAATGCGGCAACTCTTGCTCCATTCCCCACACGTAGGTCCACTTCACCTTCCTTAAGCATCCTTCCTCGTTTCTTTAGACCACTGCACATTTAAACAAATGTGATTTCCACATCCGGTATCCAATACCCAAGAACTAGAAGTAGATAGGAATATATCTATAACAAAGATACACGAAGTTGAAGCAACTCCTTTGCTCTTCTTCGGTGCTTCCTTGTATTTTGCGCAGTTTCTCCTCCAATGTCCAATCTCATTGCAATGGAAGCGGTGCGTCCTCTTGGGACTTAGGCTTAGCCTCTTTAGGCTTGGAAGCCTCTTTGGGCTTGGCAACCTTTGCCTTAGGATTAGCAACCTTTGCTTTTCCTTTACCCTTGAACCCTTTCCCCTTGTTAACCATTAGCACTTGATCGGTTTTCTTCTCGACAATATTGGTTTCCGCAGTAGTCAACATTTGAACTAACTCGGAAAGGTTTCTATTCATTCCACCCATGTTATAGTGCATTATGAAATGACTAAAACTTTTAGGTAATGAATTCAATATTATGTCGGTAGCCAACTCTTGGCTAATTGGAAAACCGAGCCTTTCAAGATGCTCAATGTGACCCTTTAACTTGAGAGCATGGGGACCAACAGCTTGTCCTTCACTCATCTTGCATGAGGTCAAGGCCGCAACCGTGTTGTACCTTTCTTGCCTAGCTTGAACTTGGAACATTTCCATCGGCCCGATTGTTTAAGTCGATCGTCCCCAAGTGCTCAAGATTCTTCGAAGACTCTTGCACATGGCGGAGAGCATAAGGCAAACCAACATCTCGTAGAGTCACGCTTGTGCTTCGTATATTGTTCCCTTATTGCCCTAGCAAAGATTGGCGGCAGGTTCGGGTGGAACAGTTCGGTGAGAACGTACGGTTTCTCCTCTTGTTTGAGAACAATTCTCAAACTACGGATCCAATCCATATAGTTTGTACCATTCTCTTCCAACTTTTCCTTCTCAAGGACAGATCGCAGTGAAAAGTGATTATTGTTTGATGCCATTTATTCTACAAAAAGATATACATAAAATATGAACACATATAAGTAAACATATCATATGAGAAGTATAGTGCATTTAAATAAATGCTCCCACTAAATTATACACCTTCAAATGCAAATAAGCATAATATACATTTAATGGGCTAAGATCCAACTTTAATTCAATTTCAAGTTTGCTATGGCAAACCGCTCAAAATTAAATTAATTAGGTAGAAAACATCAATCATATCACATATATGACTCTTAGATCTTTTATGAGATCAATTCAAGACATCATATGTCTAGGCATATTTTAATCTCATCTTATGCCTTGGGTCCAAAACCATTTTGATAACCCAATTAAGTTCATTCACTTTAAAACGTATAGGAACCACCATTTCCTCATCTTGCTCACATTCGAATAGAATCAAAGCACCTTGCTATGGCAAGCCCACCCAAAACTATCCGAATGGTCTCAAGTGTTTTTAATCATGAATTGGCATAAAGAACTTAAAAGTTAAATGAAGGTTCTTTAAAGGTAGATTATAAGCATGTCAGAAAGATAGTCAAAATCATGCACCAGTAAGTTCCCGGGAAGATAGGTGAGCCACAAGGACCTCTTAAGTACCAACTCTTCCTTTGACAGAACTCTCCTAGACATGCATAATTAGAAATCAACTCTGATTAGGCAACATAATCCCTACCTTTTATAAACAATCAGTTTCCTTTTAAATTTCGCGTATTTATGACTTGTTTCCATAAACAATCATAAGATCCAAAATTTACATTGTCTAAATCTAAACATATTAGGAAACTAAATATCATGTTTCAACTAAACATCTAATAAAAAAAATTCTTAACATGTAAGAACAAATAAAACATGCATCGCAATAATTATTAAAATCATATTTTAATCAATTAATCATGCATATCAATGAATCAATCTAGCATGGACTTATAAACTCAATTTTATAACATCCAGATTTTCATATACATTGCAATAATTATTAAAATCACATTTTAATCAATTAATCATGTATATCAATGAATCAATCTATCGCGGACTTATAAACTCAATTTTATAACATCCAGATTTTCATATGAACATATAAGATTGTAAACACAATCACGAGAATAGCGTAAAAATTGAACAAGCGATTACGCCGGTTTTGGCTTATTATGTCGCGTGACAACATCGCCCGGAGGCTTGATATGTCGCGCGACCTAACAGCCGATTAACCTGAACTCCACATGGCTCAATATGTCGCGCGACCAAAGTAGCCGAGGTTACAGAATTTCAGATTCGAACCAATACAGATTACATGTAATTAAATCACGTAAAACATCCTTTTTACAGATTTAATTCAGCATAATTCGAAAAACGATTTTCACATTGTTTCACATAAACAATTAAAAATTCTATCGCATACAAAACATGCAATAAGCATATAAACAATTTATATCTTAAATCTAGCATGTTAATTCAAAATTAACCATACGAACGGGGCTCTGATACCACTGTTGGGTTTTACGGGTCCATGCGCAGCGGAATTAAGCATTAAAAACATAAAACCCAAGAAGCCCTAGGATCCGTTCTATACAATTAATTTAAATTCCTATGAGATAGAATTAAACCAACCTTGAAACGCTTTCCGGTCTTGAGCTATCGAACGATTTTGATTATGTGATATCGAATCACAAACTTCGTTCTTCAACTTGCTTGAACTCTAGGCCTTGATCGATGAACGAGCGAAGACCCTCTTTTGGTATCCACACCTTTGAATGAATCCAAGAACAACTTCTTGATGATTGCTAGATCTAAACCTTGAAGAATATTGAGAGTATTTTGTTGTGAATTTTGATTGAAAATTTCGGCTAGCTTCTAGGTCCGACGAGAACCCTTGTATTTATACTACAATAGTAAGAATACTTCTCCTAATCGTATTAGGAGAGACAGTACATCAAAAACGCGTACGGGCACGATATGTCGCGCGGTATATTAAGCCATTGGCTTAATATGTCGCGCGGTATATATAGCCGTATACTAAACTCTCAACTATTCTTCCTCCGGTTTAACCAATTCATTCTAGTTGTGTGTGACCCAATAGGATTACATTATGTTGGCAATGAGTTCGATCATATCGAACCTCATAAGACATAAGCGGACTCTAGCAAGCCATTATGTCTACCCACATAATGTAACGTAAGAGTTCACGTTTCCAATGGTGTACTTCCATTTATCCCTTTGTCTCACGATGTTATATTGAACACAAGTCATGGTCCTTGTCAACTTGTTATTGTTCAATGCTTTCTCGATTCTTGAGTATAATGATAATTCCAATCATATTGGGGTACGGCCATACACTTTCATCATTATCACTCATCGAGGGGCCCAAGCATAACATCTCTCTTCCGAGGGACAAATTCCTTCTTGACTTATCATCCTTCCCATCATGAATCCGATCATGCCAATGATAGTCTTTATAGATATCGTGTTAAGATATCGTTTGACTAAAATCAAACATGACTTTCATCATATGTAAGGTTACGATAATCTTAGGTCTAGGAAATAAATGAAGTAACCGTATGAGATTTAAGTATGACATTTGACCATGACATAAATCTCATGCGGGTCATGTCCAGTCACTTGTTCTCTAACAAGTACCCATAATTTCAATGTGCATCTCTTATGCATATAATCATCACATGATTATCCATTGACAATTATACTAATTTATTCTCTTAATAATTAGGGACAGAGATTATTATAAACAAATATACAAAACATATAATAATCAAATAATAAACATCTCATATAATAATAAATAATGTCAACACATAAGTCTATCAATCATAGGCCTAGGGCATAACACCAACAATTTGAGCCAATGCCTTTTTCAACATTTCACGGTGCTTGTGAGATGCTCCTATGAGATCCCAAACTGAGCTGTTTGCTTGTGTCTTCTTTAACTGAGTTAAGAGAGGATCCTCCGGTTCGCTTGGCGATGAGGCTTTGGCGTGTTTTGGAGGATTTTCATCCCTTGGGTCTTTGTTGGTGATCACACGACCGTATCGTGTGAGTAGGTTGACTGTTTTAGACCCTTTTACCTTTTGTTCTAAGATTTCCTCCCAAGACATCATATAACAGAAAGAAGATTTATTAAATTCAAGAGGGCTCTCGTCCACAATTGTGGCTAGACGAGTAGGGTCCTCGAAGCGACTTTCTATCTCTATCATATTGACCTCATTGTTTGGCAAAGGATTAGTAACAACATTAGGTAATCCTATCTCTTTATCGTTAAACAAATCTTGGATGACATCTTTCAAGTGGAAGCAAGAGTTGGTGTCGTGACCGGTGAAGTTGTGGTACTTGCAGAAGAGGTGATGAGCATGGTTGGCAGGAAGATCATTCTTTGGAGGCCCACCTTCTCTTGGTTTGATTTTCCCGTTCTTGACAAGCACTTCGAAGAGTTCTTCTTGGGTGATTCCTTCAAGCTTGTCATAATGTCTATCCTTCTTCTTCTTTTGTGGTGGAGGTACTGCAGAGTATTTACCATTTTTGGGATGATTGAAGACAATGGCATTGACAGATGCATCCTTGGGATTGGAAGAGGAAGAAGAGCTCTTGTTGTAACGGAATCCACTTTCTTTCTTGACTTCCCTTTTCTGTTTGATGAGGTCATCTAACCGTATGCCCGACTTGTGAAGTTTGGCGAAGCTAGGAAAATAGTTGCTGGCTAGCTTGTCTTGATATTCCTCTCTAAGGCATTGTATGAGGATGTGAATTTGCTCGTCTAGGCTGGGCCTATCAACAATTTCGGTTAGTTTGGTTCTCCACCTTTTGACAAAATCTATGAAGGATTCGTTCGGAAGCTGCTTGGTTTGCTCAAGATCCCTTCTATTGGTGCGATAAGTGGAGTTGTCCTCGTATTGCTTTTGGAAAGTACAACGAGCGAGTGGCCAGTCGAGTCTTGTAGAGAGTGGAAGGGTCATATACCAATCTCTAGCGGCACCATCGAGAGTTTGTGGAAAGCATTGGGCCAACAGGTTGTCATCGACACCCATAGGCAGCATGGCCCAAGAGTAAGTCTCCAAATGTGATTTGGGACAGGTGGTGCCATTGAATTTTGCAATGTCGGGTGTCTTGTACTTTCTAGGAAGCTTTGACATGGACTGACGAAGGGTATCGTAATCAATAGAGAGCGAGGCTCCCTTACTCACATCGAGGGATGCAAGTTTCTTTTCTAGCATGGCCATGGTAAGGGGTTCATTCTTGCTTTCCCCCTTGCTTTCTTTCTTGGATGTGTAGCTTTCATTGTCAAATGAGGAAGATGACGAGCTAGACTAGTACCTCTTTTTCTTGCCTTTGCTTTTGCGGCGACCCTTGGCCCTTTTGGTGTATGACTCCTCTTCTCCGGAGGAAGAATCATTTTTCTTCTTCTTTTCTTTGTTGGCTAGTGCGGCCCTAAGCTCTTGAATTTCTTCCACGAGAATGTGGATTTGGGAAGCTTGCACTTCTAGGCGATCATTGGCTTCTTCCAGAAGTTTGTGGTTGTTTTCAGACAGAGTTTCGTTACCCGGAATGTTGTCGACGTCGGACATTGTGTTGGGAGTCTTGGAGTTGAGTAGTTTCGGAAAACTGACAGAAGAGATGCAGATATCAGGATCTAGCCCCAACGAGTCGGAAGCAGGCTCAAAATGGCTCAGGCTCAAATTCAGCAAACAGAAGCATTATCCCACGCGAGATATGTTGTCCCGCGCGAGATAACCACACGGAAAGTCGATTTTTATTTAGACCTAATTTTTGGTCGGAACGGAAAGTCCGTTTTGAGGGGTTTTTAAGGCCTTTATCAGAACCTAACGACTAAGCAATCAATCCGATTTTTGTAAAACAAAGCCATGTAAGATCATTTTTCGAAGGATTATACATATATGTATTTTTTTTCAAAGGGACATCCGAAAGGGTCATTCCGAAGGGACTTTTTCCGAAGGGACTTTTCTGAATCCTTCTTTATTGTCAATTTTGCATGACTTTGTTTTGGTCAAAAACAAGAAAAGATCACCGAGTCAAAACCGACTCGTCACGGAGTGATCCTAAAAAGGTCAATCTACATGAGAATGTGGCGATGCAGGGCTGGAAGGCTAGGCTCCCCGCGATATGACAATCTAAGTGGATTGAATACGCGGAGTGGGATTGTCCAACTTCGGAGAGACCGGCGACTAGGTGGTTACCGTCATCCGTCCTTAGTGTGGGTCCCGGGTTTATAGAGGGTATGTAGTGCAATGACAGTTATAATATGAGTGCGCGTGTGTGATAGTCAATCTAGGTGATAGAGTAAAATAGAGATTTTTTTTTTGAAAAATCAAAAGGAAAACAAATAGTGGCCGCACCAAGTGGTTGCCTACGTTTCTTCCAAATTAGGAAGACTCAGGCCGTCATAGTTCCACATAAAGAGAGAGAAAGAGAGATAAATAATTCAATTTACAACTCCCGAATCCCCAATGGACCAGACTTTAATTAAATAAAACCCAATCGCACGCAGTTCATAAATAATAATCAATTATTTGAAGGAAACGAAGGTTCGAGTTCTACACCTTAAGGGAGGCCTTAAGATGCAGGAACTCTGCAGATAATGAATGCTGGGATTCCCCTTGCATGTTCGGCTCTCGTCTTGGACTATGAGACAAACGGGAGAAACCAGAAAACAACCAGATTGCCGAAGCAATATCTCGCGCGAGATATGATATCTCGCCGCGAGACATGCTTCATCTGAGAGCAAAAAATTCGAATTTACAAAATTTTTGAAAACCTCTCTTTTAATTTTGACGCAAGTTTAAGCCTCTTAATTTTAAATCCCCAGCGGAATCGCCACTGTAGCGTTGTGAGGAAAAAGAGGTGTTTTCCATCTTTTTCGTTTTTGAGTCGCCACCTATATTATTCGATTGGAGAAAATAGGAAAATCATTTTGAAAGAGATTTGGGTTCGGGGCTTAGGTTATGAAATGGGTAGGTCAAGGAGCATCCATTTCACCCAATCCGGAGATCGGTCTTGCTAAAGAAAAGAGAGGTTTTCAAAAGAAGAGGAAAAACGATTTTAAATATTGTAAACAAAGGTCCATTTAACGGGGTTAAACAGAATGTAGGATCGATTGCTTCGAGACCGTCTCCATGATTTGGAGAGGCTCTAGGCCGATCCTAGATTCTATGGACTTATACCACTCTAACAATCAATTAGAAGGGAATTTAGGGGTTACCTTGCGTGAGGTGATTTGGGCAGAGTTTCGACTCAAGTTTAGAATCGACTCTTGACACGGACAGAGCTTCGCCTCGATCCTTGACTTGGAGCTTGATGTTTGTTTATCAACAAGGTTGACAAACAAACTATGAGGTGAGTTTTTAGGGTGATTTTGTAGGATTCTTTCAAGGAGAGAAACCAACAAAATGTGTGTGTTGTGAAATTCTGGACCCCTGAACCTTGGAAGTCACCAAGTATTTATAGGGGTTGGAGAAGTGTTGAAGATGAGATCAAACACTTCAAGATGGTTCCAGACTCCAAATTCTATTGGTTGGCCGGAGAGATAAAGTTTTATCCCGAAAAGATGTTGAAATCGACGAGGGAACCGCTGCCCGCACCGCAGAGGGGGATATCTCGCGCGAAACACGCCATCTCGCGGCGATATATTGCTCCTGTGGACAGTTTTGTCCTTACCTCGTTATCTCGTATGCAGTTTAGTCCCAAACTAACGGTGGTTAGTCAAAACTTAACGAAACATGACGAAATGGTAGATTTCTACTTCTTGACTCAAAGCGAGACTTAGAGTGGTATAAGTATGTTCCGATGTGTTCAGAATGGGATGTCTACAGCCGTCCTCGAAACTGAGCATGTGAATGCAGAGGTCTGCCCGCGGGTCTGCCGCGTCCTCGACTCCGGAGAGTCCTGATTCATCGTAGTCTGATGGCTCAACCCAAACGTAGGGACGCATTGCGTCCGGGTGCATTGTTGGAGCTGCTAGGAAAACATCATGCCCTTCATTGGAGAAGAGGGGTGCAGCGGGTAGTTCCTCGTGGAGGACATCCCATACGACTTCCATGCATTCATCACGAGTGTGACGATGCTTGTTGACCTTTATCACGAAAATCTCTTCGCCTGGCGTGGCCAGAGAGTTGGCTTGAAGAATGCTGATGAATCTCCGATTGGAGACAGGGGGTTTATGTGCCCGCATCATGGCGATGCTTAGTGTTTCTTTCCAATCTGCCTCCGAATGTTGGAAACGACAGTTGAACTTGATGTACCAGACTGCTTCAGGGTTTGCCTGCTCGAGTACGTTGACATAGTTAGCATCTCTGGACTCTGAGGGATTTTGATGAGATTTGCCCCTATAGTCCCTTGGTTGATTTGATGGAGGTAGCCCCGGTACCTGGCTGCGGGCACGCTTCGCTGCTGTCTCGGCTTCGTTTCCTATGAGGAAACTGTCCCCTCTGATGACTTCAAGATCTCCCTGCCGGTTAATGAACTTAACGCACTGATGGAGAGTGGAAGCTATGGCTTTCATGTGATGCAGCCAAGGGCGTCCCAACAGAGCCGTGAATTCGGATGGAATGTCCATCACAGGGAGTGTTATGGTGTTGAGCTTGAGAGTGATGTACAGAGCTTCATTATGCCCCGAGGCATCTCTCGGTAGGTCTTCATCACAGAACGTGATCATACTGCCATACAGTCGGGAATCGTAGATCTGGTCTCTATCCGGAGAAGGAGAGTCATCAAGCCATCCGTTTCCTGTCTTCCTCTTGCGAGGTAAAGCCTTTGCTGGAGCCTCGGGATTGTGTTGAGGCCGTTTGTGGCGGTTGCCGCCCTTGGTTAGCACGTTGATCGAGTGCAAGTGCCAAGCTAACTTTGATCTTCCTTTGCCGGTCCGGGCTCAGAAGCTGGACAAATTGAATCTTAGCTGATCCCGCGGGGGGTTATGCTTCTGACTAGCAGTAACATTACCAAGATCTGAGGCATTCCGGTGTCCCAAGGTCTGAACTCTGGTGTCAGCATGACTTTTCGGCTTTCCCTCCCCTGTCTGCTCTAAAGCTACATGGCCTGGAGGAAAGGAGGACTGGCTGGAGTAGAGTACGTAGTATTCGAACTTCTCGGATGGCTCTCCGAGTGTACCCACACTGGTGTCTCTAGCTTCATATCTTTCTCTCAGTTGCTGCTGAGAGGACTTCTTCTTCTGTTTCTTCGGAGGATTGCTCCGGACCATATCTTGGGACTCGTACTCCAGGCAGGCGGAGCAGTCACAAACATCGTAGCTGATATAGACACTTGATGAGGACCCGACTTGAAGAGGCGGAGGGACTGGCTATGCGGCAATCTTCTTGGGCACCCACTCAATGGAATTCACATTGTTGTTGTTGATCGGAAAAGGGTTTCCGACTATATTGGGCCCACGGGGGCGCTCCAACTTTCCTTCCTCTATTAAGTTTTGGATTTCGTATCGTAACCCCACGCAGTTGTTGGTGGTATGGCCGTGATACTGATGGAAGGCGCAGTACTTGCTCTTGTCAGCGTTGACTACGGGATTCTTGGGTTTGTAATTTGCAATGGGTTTAAGGAGACCTTCCTTGATTAACCCTTCCAGCATCTTTCTTAGTGGCATATCCAACTTGTCGAAGTGCACGGCAGACTGCTTCGAAGTGGAGTTGTTGCTTTATGGGACTGGGTTTCTGTTGCCCGACTGTTGTCCCTGATGGATGTAGTTGACAGACGTATCTTTCCCTTTGCCGGGGGCCGGTGCGGGATTGAATGCAACTGCTGAGTGGTATCCGTATGGCTGTGCAGTAGCCAACTTTTCCTTGAGGTCCTTCTCGAACTATGAGCCGGCATTGACCATGGCCCGAAGATCTGGGAAGAAATGATGACTGATGAGAGTTCTGATGGACGGTCTTAAGCAGGACTTGAAGATCCGTATCTGTTCATCCTTGGAGAGTGGCTCCATGATCTCGGAGAGTTTCCAACTCCACCTCTTGTAGAATTCTCCGACGCTTTCATCCGCTTTCTGCTCAGTGGTGATTAAGTCCTCGCGACTCGTTTCCCACTCTAAGTTGGATCTGTACCGTTCCATGAAGATGTTACTGATCTGATCCCAGGTGTGGCGATCTGCAGGCTTGACCCTCAAAAACCATCGTAACGCTGAACTCTTGAGCCTATGCTGGAAGTGGTCGGCCATTTGCTGGAGAGTTGCTCCTTTCGCTCTCATACCGAGAACATAGGTGTCGACATGCGTTTGAGGACATTCGGTTCCGTCGAATCGGTCCATCTCCGACATTCGAAACTTGGCAGGGAGAGGTGTAACCATTCCCGGATATGTGGATTTGAGCGTTTCCTGTTTTGAGCTGCTCATGGTGGCTTTCAGGTCTTTCATCTGTTCGACCATCCAGGCCAAGTTTGGGTCCAGTGGTGGACTGTGAGGCTCGGCGCCGGGTGCTACCATGTGAGCGGTAGTGATTGGAGGTGGAAGGCTTGATATATGTGGATATATGGGGGCCTTTTCTGAACTGTATCGGGGTTTGTCCCCGGTGTTTTGGGATTCGTGTATAGGCAATGGGATGAACCCAGGAGGGTATTGAAGGATATTGGCATCCAGAGATGGTCCAGCGGTGCGCTGGTGGTATTGAGTGATGGGAGTAGCATTGGCTTGGCCAAATATGGCAGGGTTGCCCTGAGAGGTGGCAACGTGGAGCCTAGGCCGGCTGTTTCCTTGGTTCAAAGGAATCCCGTAAGTTGGCGGGGAAGGAACCTGGTTGAAGGTTTGAAGAGCTGGTTTCGGGGAATCGTCATCCTCGACCAGGACAAAAGTACCGTCTGACTGGGGGATAGCTGCTATACCTCGCTCATTCAGAAGCTGTACCACGAAGAACTGTCTGACGCTGCCGTAACGGTGATTCTGGCGAGGCGCTGACCCGGAAATCTGAACCACTTTCTGCTCGCTGCAGAGAATGAAAGGTAGGGTTTAGGCTTCGGAAAAGGGTGATTTGGCTCAAGGTTTCGGGCTTGTTCAATGTGCAGTTACCGATTAATGTTTACTTAAAGCGCATTTTCTTAGAGTCCTAATTGGTTGGAAAAGAGCAAGTCTTCTTATTCGCAACTAATCCTAGAGATCTAATCAGTGGATCTCGTCAATATGCTTATAAGCCCCTCGTTTCCATTTGTAGATCATCTTTCTCAGGACGGACTATCCCGAGCGAGGTCCTATAAGGCAAGCGAGTTCCACCGATAAAGGAAAAAGTGAACTTAAGGCTAGCTGATCACGCAAACTTCCAACGTATGTGACGCACGGGCCACAGTCGAAGTCAACGTCCTTAAGTTAAGGCGGGGATCGTGCCAAAATTTCGGCATGACCTCTCCTGACTCGCTTGCGCGAGGGACCTTAGCTTTTGGCGTTGGCCAAGTTGTGGCTGGCACGGTGAATACGGTGAGGTTTGGTGACACGGCATCACATTGAACCTTCGGGTATATTTTTCGGCAGAGCTCCGCGTCAAAGTCAAGGCTGAAAAGCTCAAGACTTCGGGTCGGGAACGACCTTCGGTCTCAACCTCTTGAGCTTAACTCGGGGTGGAACCCGGCGTAAAAAACATACACTTAGGCTTTATGACACGAGCTAAGCCAAAAACCAACCGGGGTCTTGGACAAAGTGTGACACAAAGAGTGCATGGCTTACACGGGCTAGGATGGGCTGTTTGGGACGACCCCGTGCGCCCTCGAAAGGTGTCTGGCAGACCAACCGAGGTGCAACTGATAAGGCCATCCCGGGTTACGGGTTGTAGTGTGCAGTGTACCGAGGCAGCAAGTGCACGTGGAGTGCGGTGTACCGAGGCAGCAAGTGCGAGTAGTGTGCGGTCACTAAAATTCTTTTTCTGAGTAAAACAGAGATTTTTCAGAATGTGTCTTAAAGAATTTTGATGCGCAGTTCAAAAGATAGCAATGAAAATCAGACATGAATGGGGATGCACAAACATGGTATGATTTTGAAAAGATGACAATGTAATGCCTTTGAAAAAACCGTTCGAGGTTTAACATAACACACGCGCATGAAAACGAGGAAGGGTAAACGAAAGTTTGACCCACGGAAGGCTTTTTTGAAAACATCGGCAGTTTAGAAAAAAGTATCCAAGTCCCCAGCGGGGTCGCCAACTGAAATTTCCCGAGATTTCGCGCGGTGCGAAATGCGGTTGTCTTTCGCGGAGGGTTGGTGTCTGAGACCTCGCTTCTTGGGAAGGAATGAGGAGTCGCCACGCGGTTTTGTATTTTGAGCCCAAACGTTGAGAAACGGCTTTAGTGAAAATGGTGTCATTTTTATTGGTAGCAAAAACTCAGGAAAAGGTTTTGAAAATAGGGGATCATTTTTATTGGTAGAAAAAATGAGTAAAAAGCTATTTGGTACCAGAGATTGTTAGGTTTGGAGGTCACGTTACGTTTCGGGAAGAGCATTACGAGATCACCCGAAATGCCTCGTATGACAAGTCTTTCTACCTTTCTCGAAATCGTGTGCGTGTGTGTGTGTGTGTTTTGAAATGGGGGCTTGAATGACAAGCTTAATCTTGGTTTGAATGTCAAACGTTGATTAGGTGACTTTGTTTAAAAAGACGAGCGTTTGAATGACAAACGTCGGTTTTGAGACGAAAATGAGCGTTTGCATGGCAAACGTCAATTTTGAGCTTTTTGAAAAGGAGTTCGAAGGACGAACTCCGATTTTTGAACCGGGCGAGTCATTGTTAACGATTTTTACGGGAAAAAGCGTATTAAATTATTTTGAATGTCAAAAGTCGGCTTTTAGTTTGAAGATGAGCGTTCGAATGCCAAACGTCATTTCGCGCGTTTTGAAAGAGAGTTTGAAGGTCGAACTCCGGTTTTGAACCGGGCATTACATTGTTAACGATTTTTACGGGAAAAAACGTATTAAATGATTTTGAATGTCAAAAGTTTGCTTTTAAGTTGAAGATGAGCGTTTGGATGCCAAACGTCATTTCGCGCGTTTTGAAAGAGAGTTCGAAGGTCGAACTCCGGTTTTGAACCGGGCATTACATTGTTAACGATTTTTACGGGAAAAAGCGTATTAAATGATTTTGCAATCAACGAATCGGGTTGCGACTCGGACTTTGAAAAGTAAATACTATCACGATCCAAACGGGTCGGACTTTGTAAATGACAGTGTTTAAATGCGGTATCAACGGAATCAAACGATCCGAAATCGTAAATGACGATCAACGAGCCAAACGACTCGGAATTGTAAATGACGTTTGATGGATCAAACGGTCTGGAATTGTAAATGACGATCGACGAGCCAAAATGGCTCGGAGTTGTAAATGACGTTCGACGGATCAAACGGTCCGGAATTGTAAATGACAGAAAAGTAAATGACAATCGACGGATCGATCGATACGGAATGGTAAATGACATAAAAAAGTAAACGGAACGGGGTCGGAACGCCGTTTTAACCCGTGAATACTTCTCTTACGGGAAGAGAAGAGGATCGAGGGGCTAAAGCGTATCGGACCCCGTTAGACGGAGGCGTCTACATTTCAATAACGTTGTTCGAAACGGTTGTAGCGACTGGCGCGTAAACCGAGATGAAACGAGAGATTAGAGAGAGGGAGTTATACCTATGGCTAGGGTCGACTCCTTTGGCTCGGGGGTATATACGGGATACGGAAAGTGGTTTGGAACGGTGCTTCGAAGTGGAGGAGGGCATATTTGATTGAAATACGGAAGTTTCACGCGAATCGAGACAAAACGGGAGCTCGGGAAGGGGTGAAACTGGTTTGGGCCGTGGGGTGAGGTGATTTTGGAGAGTAAAAATGTTGTTGTAAATGGCTTTGACAGCCTCTCTATTTATAGGTGAATTTTCAGTAGGAATCCGGCCGGACTTATACTGAAATCCAGGGGGTTTTGTGGTATTTTGAAATTTTGAGGGACTTGCATGCAATTTCTGAAGTCTGTAAAGGGAGTCCGGCCGGACTGAGACTGTATACCAGGGGTATTTTAGTCTTTTGGCCTTGATTTCTGATTGAAAGGTGACTAGAGGGAGGTGGCATGCAAGCCACGTGTCCCATGAGTCATCAGCCATGTGGGAGTTCGTGCCCGGGTCCCGGTTTTGTCCGTTTTTAAAATAACAGTCCGGAAAATGTCCGAAACGCCCCCGGAAAGTGCCGAAAAGTGCGTTTTTCAGGGAAAGCCGTAATTTTACGTTCGATGACATGTGTCAAGTACGTTTTGATGTTGGGATGCTCGGGGCAGTCCCGGGACATCTCGTTGGCTTGGCAACGGGGAGTTAACGAGTTCTGGTTAACCTGGAGCGGACCAGTTAACGGATTTCGATTAACTTTCTGACGAATTTTGACGATCCGGATTTGGGTACTTACAATTGTTGAGGATCACGTTCTCGCTAATTCCTTGCATGTCCTCCACCTTTCAAGCGAACACATCACAATTTTTTTGGAGGAATTCAATCAAGATCCTCCTCTCCTCGGGGAGAATTTCCAGCCCGACCTTAACAGTTAACTCGGGGTAGTGGAAGTTGATTACCACTTCCTCGAGCTCGTCGTTAGGCCTGAGGTCGCTGATTTCCCGGTTGTGCAGGGAGTCTATGACAATGGCGGGGGGTTGGCCCATGCTCCTGGCAGCACGGCCATGGAATATATGACCTCTCGGTCTATCTTTCCTTAAATTCCCCTATCGATACATCCTCCCTCAATGGGGGCCAACTTCTTAGCCTTTCTGCTCGTCTTGAGCTCCACCTTCGTGGAATGGAAAGAAAGCATGCCAATTGGAATGGGTGCCAGAATAATTTCTTTGGCTTTACCCTCTCTTTGTTTGTCCTTGCCCTCGATCTGCAGGCAGGATGTCTGGCCCTTGTCCGCCTGTATTTTCTCCTCCAGTGCTCGGAGGAATCTCTCGGGCAGGTTCTTTATTGTAGCGACCCCGCCCGGGGTGTTAAATTTCACCCTTTGGTGGGGAACGGAAGTAACTATTCCCAATTCGGCCTGAGCAGTTACGCCGAGAATGGCATTGTATTGGAAAGGAAGATCAACCACCATAAAAGTGATTTTGGCTGACTTCTGCATGGGGTTTTCCCCATTAGTTACTTCAAACACTATCGTCCCCTTTACCCCGGTGGCATGATTAGTGAACCCCTCGAGCATACCGGCATAAGGCGTCAGGTTAGCCTCGGTCATCCTCATTCCTACTAGAGTATGGTAGTAGAGGATATCTCTGGCCTTGCCTGTATCAATCAAAACTCGGCCAATGTTTGCTTGATTGATTTTCATGCGGAGGGTGAGCGGTTGAGTATAGTGAAAGAGGGAGGAGGCAAGTTCACTCCTTTTGAACCCAATTTCCTGCTCTTCTTTCGGAGCCATGGGGGGAATCAAGAAAACTTTCTCCAATGTTCGAATCTAGAAGGAGAGCTATTCGTTGGATGGAGGCTCCTCTCCAATGAAATTGATCTCATAGTCACCCAACTCATCGTCGTCGTTGTTGTCTCTCTCCCTCCTCTCGGGGCCACGTGGTGCTCGTGCCCGCGGGGGATTATTATTGTTGGTGGCACTGTTATGGCCCTTAACCCATTTGGTCAGCTCCTTGTTGTTGATTTTCTGCTGAATGATTCGTTTCATCTAGAAGCAGTCCTCAGTATTGTGACCGTGGTCATTGTGAAACTCACAGAATTTAGTCTGACTCCTCTCATTTGGCTTTCGGCCCATGGGGGGGAGGAGGGGGAAGTTCCGTGGTTCTCGTGATAAATGCTCATGAATCAGTGAGGGGAGTGAAAACTGTCTCCTTCATTATTTTCCGGAGCTTGTCAGTCCCACGGCTATGGTTTTTGCCTTGGTTATTTTCGCGGGCAGACCCCTGGCCAGTCTCTTGGACCTGGCTGATTCTTTCCTTCATGGGTGCACGGGGAGCGGCCTCATTTGGCTCCTCGGCCGAGGCAATAGCAGATGCTCGCTCATACATCTCCTCTACGCTTTTAGGCCTATTGGAGGCAAAGAACATTTTTAAGAACGAGGAGGAGAGACCGCCTTTGAAGCAAAGCCTGATGTCACCCTCTTCCAGATCTACAATCTACTCGCTCATCTTTCTGAACCGAGAGATGTAGCAGTTCGTGGTCTCTGTCTGTGCTTGTTTGACTCGGACCAGGACTGTCTTGGGCTCGCCTGCCCCAACAAATGCGTTCAGGAAGAGATGCTTGAACTGATTATAGGTTTTGAGGGACTTGGGCTTGAGGGACAGCATCCAAGATAGCGCCTTGCCCGTGAATGTTGCGGCCAAGGCCTTGCACATCACCGCCTCATCCGAAGAGAATAGGGTCATCTGCCTTCAAACTGCCCCATATGGCTCTTGGCATTTTTTGAGCCATCATATGTTTCCATCTTGGGGGATTTCCCCTTCTGAATGGGTGACCGGGCAATCTTGTCACTAAAGACATCCATGGTGCGGCCACATCTCTGGGCCTTTTCTGGTGGGTCTCCCACATCTGGTGCATGAACTTAACAAAGTCGGGGTTCTGGTCATCCACCCTTAGCTTCTTGGCACGCGGAGTCAGGGCTTTCTCCCTGGCATAAGCCACGGGTCTGGCTTTGGACTTTGCGCGGAGATTGGACTGAGCCTTCTCCCCTATCTTATCGCTATCATAAACTTCTACCACATTCTCCCTTGCTACCTGTTCGCGGTTGAGGGTTGGTTCTGCCCGTTTTGCCCCCCTAGCTTGACTAGCAAGCAAGTTAGCAGGGGCTAGTTGGGAGAGCCTATGGGACCCTGCTGGGAGGGGCATTTCTCCGTTTGCCTCTAGCTCGACCAAATCCAACTAAGCGTCGTTGATGGCCATTGCCTCAGCAACCAGTTTGGACCTAGCGGCCAGAGTTTCCTGCCTCTTGAGAATTAGCTCGGGAGTGAGAGGAGTATTTGGGGAGGTGATGGGAGCTTTTAGGGGAGTTTTTGGGCTAGTGAGTAAGAGGGCTTTCTCGGCTCTAGCTTCCTCCGCCAGCCTCTTCAAACCCTTTTGAGCAGGGGAGAGGCTATTCAGGCTTTGAGAACGGGCCCCCAACCTAAGAAAGGCTGAGGTGCTTGGCCTAGTAGGGTCGATTTTAGAAGGGGAAGCTTGGTCACCCTCAGGTATGGTTAAATGACCGGCATTCTCTAGAGTTTTAGACATGTTTGAAAAAATGGCTGAAAAAGAAAGGCTTTTTGACAGCGAGTGTTTAGAACACGATGGATGTCTGAAAACAAAAATTTTACGAGAAACTAATGATTTTTCCCAGCAATGGAACCACTGATGACGCCAAGGATTTTAGGATCAAAGCGGTTGTAGGATATCTGGCAGGATATACTTATGGTAAGGTACCTATTAACACAACACAAAATTGTAGCACCCTTAAGGTCAAAGTTTGATGTTAATCCAACTCAGGCCCTCAGGTATGAGAGTAAGAATACTGAGATGATAAGACTTGGAATGCCTTGAGTGTGTGTGTGTTTTAGGGTTTGAGCAATATGACTTACAATCTAGATTTGGCACTTAACTTGTCCAAGGGGACAAAGGTTTTCTATTTATAGGCAATGGGGAGCTGCTCGCTGATGTAAGCCATGAGGTCAGCCCTAAAGGGCACTTTAGTCTTTGACCGCATACACGTGTCCGCATCTGATTGGCTTTGTCAGGGAAGGAAGATTCACTGCCAGAGGGGATGTCGCTGAAAGGGACAGGAGCCGTGTATTCGGGGCGACACATTGAATGCAATAGTAGGCGCCTAACTGAGCCGCATTAAATGCGATGGGAGTGAGCCGGTTACTGTACTGTCAGAGCCAGTAAGTAAACTTGATCAATAAGCTTTGATATCGATCGGGAGTCTAGTGGGATAAACGGGAGTCTGATATGAAACCGCGGTCATCACCTTAGGCGCGGTCAATGGTAATTGACGCGGGCATGGATGTTGCGGTCATAACTCCTGCGGTCACCAGGCTGACGGTTAAGATCCCTTCGATCTTGATGGAGATGGGATGAGAGGAATGCGGTCTTGACCTTGAGGGCCTATCTGTCCGCGGTCTTGACTCTGGCGGTCTAGGATATACCACGTTATACTGGGCCTTTGGACCAGACCGAGCTTGGGCCCGGTCTAGCTGGTCCGGGCTCATCAACTCTTAAATAGTCAATCATTTTGAGAAAGATGGAATATTTATATATCTTTTCGATTATAATTTAGGGTTACTCTCATTTTACTCCTCCTAATATTTACATGCGTATCATTTGGGGTTTCTGATTTCTTTTTCCTCACTTTAAGATTCAAACTTTTCATTTTTTTAAAATCAATTTGAAGCCTATACAAAAAATTTGTTAGATGTTTGACAATTTTTTTGCATATGCCATTGAATGTCTGTTTTTTTCATTAAAGAGACTATGAAAACTGTGCATCAACATTAATTTTATGAATGAACTTGAAATGAAATAGAACTCTAATTCCATCTGATATACCCCCCCCCACAACCCCCCCCACACACACACACACACATATATATATATATATATATATATATATATATATATATATATATATATATATATATATATATATATATATATATATATATATATATATATAATTAAAATATAGAGAAATGGTTATATAAGTACTTTGTATTAACTGCAGTTGATGGTTACAGAGATTTTTGAGAGAAATGGTGAAGAGAAAGAAATATGAATAATTGACTCCCCTTCCTACTAGGATGGAAATCCATTTATATAGCCTACGGATTTCAAATTTTATACAATCTGATTTTGATTTTAGTGGGGCGGCTAATCGATTTGTATTCTTCCTCTTTTATAGGGGTCGCTGCTTTGTCTCGGGTACAAGAAGATGTCGATAAGTGGAAAGTGGATACTTTTGCTTTTAGAAAGTGGATGTCCTCTTTTGTAGGGGTCACTGCTTTGTCTCAGGTATGTGAAGATGTCGGTAAGTGGAAAGTGGATGCTTTTGCTTTTGGAAAGTGGATGCTCTTGCTTTTATGTTGGTAAGTGGAAAGTGGATGCCCTTTCTTTTGGAAAGTGGATGCTCTTTATTTTATCTCCTTTTCTTTTTGTATTCGTCGTGTTGTTGTTGTGGCGTCTTTCGCTTCTGCAGATCAAGATCTATTTGTGAGAAGAAATCATCATTGGGGATCGTATCTCCGTCACTCGTTGTTGATGATGAACTGCCTTCCTAGCTGAGCTGGAGCATTAATTTCTCTAGATCAACTGGATTTGTACATTGGTCCATTTAGGTCATGATTTGTTGTTTTGTGACAAGAAATTCTTCATTCTTTTGTGATTGTTTTGGAGGGGTCACTTTGTAGAATTTTGGCTTGTGTTCAAAGTATTTTGTTACTGCATCAGGTCCACAGTCTGAAACATTTGTTTTTTCCCACCATTTGATTTTGTATTTGCAGACCAAAATAGGAAGTATGGTTTTTTGTACACACACACTTTTGATCGTTGTTCGAATGAACATTTTTTTGTAGACAATCACACATTTGTTCTTCCTTTAGATCAAATTCAATCATAAAAATCCAAGAAACTTGAAAATTATGACAAAATAAAGCCCAAAGGGGAGATTGAGAAATATGGTCTGGATATATAATTTTTGTTGACCATTGGTTATATGCTTTTTGTACACACTCTGGGACAATTGTTTTTTCCAATCCAAAGATCTTTCACTAATGATGGAACCAAAATGGAGTTGGGTAAGAGAACTGGGGACTGAAGTAGGAGAAATAAGAGAGAGAAAAAGATTTATTGTTTAAAAAATGCTCTTGACCATGCTTAAATATAATTCCAGTAATTAAATCGGGTTGAATTATTAGGAAAAAGTAATTCTTTTGATTCATTGTGTTTTTGACCCCAATTGGAAACTGAAAGAAATTTAATAATTTTTACTTTACAATATCTTATTTTGGTGGCATCAAAATGGTCAGTTGACTATTGAAAAGTGGCTGATTTTGTTTGAGTTAAGATTTTTTCGTAATATAATTGTGATTTTGAAAGATTGTCCGGAAGATAATTATGTGAACTTCGTAAAATGAATTCGGAAATTTGGTAAGGATGCCAATTTGTGTTTATTTCGAAGTGTTCTTGTTCTAAAACACAGATAAAATCCTCATGGGTTTTGTATGAATAATAAGTGGGTGGTGTTTGCTTTGGGTAAGAAATGGGAGTAATTTGTCTGATATATGTTTGGGATGGTTGTGGTTGTGGAGTTGTTGGTTCTCTGAATTAAGGGTTTTTTGTATGTGGTCAATTTTTGTGAAGTGCTGGAAGAGGATGTAGGTTTCTTTGTAAGTGGAGGATAAAATGGTTTTGTGATGTAAACGGAGGGGTTATATGAGAATTGACTGAACGGAATTGAAACAAGATGAGATTGAAACCCTATATAATTGCTCAACGACAAATATTCTCATTAATAAAAAACAAAGTCTAATTTTCGGATTTAACATATGACCCTATTTTATATGACTCCTACGACTTGGAAAACAAGTCAAAACCTACTAAAACTACCCCTAAGCTATATGGTAACATAATAGGACTCAAAAATAACAAGATATCTCCTAAATCTATTCTAAAACACCAAAATACTACCTATCTAATAATAATTCCGAAAATACAAAGAAAATAATAAAAGATAAGTAAATAATTATTAAAACCCTAAAACCATCAAAATAACTAAAGCCCATAAAGTATTCTGTCGCAGGCCCGTTTCTAAAGTTGCCGCATTGCACGGCCGAGGCCTTCCCTTTGCGCGGCCGAGCTGATCCTGGAACCTCAAGATTGCCGAAATCTGCATTGTCTCTACATGCATCATTCTTCTCTTCTTAGAAAAAATTCGACCTCGAATTTGGATTGTTGCTTTTGGAAATACATCTCGAAATTTATCCTTCAACCGTCGACGAACTCTACACTTAGTATGACTCACGAATACATCCATCCAATCAGTCCATCCATTTAAGAGAAAGCTCTCAATCATCAATCTTTTGAAGAACCAAGAATCCGAAATACTTGGAAATTCAATATCAAATGGATCCTTATAATAAGAACAAAAAATAGTACCTTCAATTGAAGCGAAAAACTTTGACCAATGAATCTGGTCATCCTCAAACTTCCACATCAACCCATCTCTTGGAAAAAAAATTGACGTCAACCATTGTTACATTAGCCGGAGGAGAAGTCAATAATTGACATCTTTCACAATTACACTCGTCATAGATTGGTGGTTTCGACCAATGAATGACAAGGTCTTGAACCTTTGATTCTACAGTAACAATATTGAACGAGTCAAAAATATCGTCGGGATGTGCCTTACCTCCAAGTTTTGGACTCTCGATCTCCATACCGATATCCATAGAAGGATCTGCCCCATTCCTGTCACCGAATTCTTGATCCCGATCAAAGGGATAGATATTCTCATCATCAGACCACAGATCTGAATCCGAGCCCACGTCGGTGGGAGTCTCCAAAAACGCACGGCGATGCTGGATTCGCTGAATCTCCAAACCATCAAGGCGCCTATGGAGTTCTTGAACCTCAAAACACGCAAAGAGAAGTTGGAGGTCTTGAATCTGTCTTCGCAATTCGTCCTTCTCGATGTTACGCAGGTTGCGATGTCAATGGAATTCATTTTCTTAGGGTTCTAATCTGCGGCCCCTACCACGATCACCACGACCACCACTTCCTCGTCCTCGTTCTCGTTCTCGTTTGACTATTGATAATTAACCAGGAAGCTGATACCAAATGATGTAGAATGAGGATTATATGAGAATTGACCGAACGGAATTGAAACATGATGGGATTGAAACCCTAGATAATTGCTCAACGGAAAATATTCTCATTAATAAAAAACAAAGTCTAATTTTCGGATTTAACATATGACCCTATTTTATTTGACTCCTACGACTTGGAAAACTAGTCAAAACCTACTAAAATTATCCCTAAGCTATATGGTAACATAATAGGACTCAAAAATAATAAGATATCTCCTAAATCTATTCTAAAACACCAAAATACTACCTATCTAATAATAATTCCGAAAATATAAAGAAAATAATAAAAGACAAGTAAATAATTATTAAAACCCTAAAACCATGAAAATAACTAAAGCCCATGAAGTATTCTGCCGCATGCCATTTCTGAAGCTGCCGCAATGCACGGCAGAGGCCTTCCCCTTGCACGGCCGAGCTGATCCTGGAACCTCAAGACTGTCGAAATCTGCCTTGTCTCTACCTGCATCATTTTGCCTCTAGCAATAAGATGGCAAATCTGTTTTGTGTTTTATCAGGGATAAAATTGGAAAGTTTTGTCAAGGGTAATGGTTTTGTAAATTGTAAGAGGCTCCTATTGGTTAGTTCTTTCTTCTCTCTGCTCGTTGTTGAAGAACCTGTAATCATTTTATAAACAAAGATATTAGTCTGGAAATATTTCATTTTGTTGTAAATATCCAGGGTAATCATTATCTATACATTTTGAAATTATTTTTAAAGAAGAAATTTATCCTCTAATGAAGGGGGCAAATGGACGAGAAAAACTATATTATAGAAGTTCTTCTAATTCGTAAATATGGAATTTAATTTTCGTTATTTTGTGAAGGGGTACTTTATTGTGGATGTTTTTACATTCTTTTAATAATATATCTGTCTTTTGTAAACAATAATTTAAATAGTTTAAATTGTTTAAATGAATAATATTTTTATTAATAACAATGTTCCATATTGGTTCTTGTTTAGTTTGTGATATACGAATGGTTTCTGAATTAAGTTTTTCCATTGCCTTGGAAAAACTCTCTTGTTAAAAAATCAGGGATAGAATTGTCTTTTCCTGCAATGTGAATTATTTCAAAGTCAAAGATTGATAGTAATGCTTGCCATCTGGCAAAAATCTGTTTTGCAGCTAAATTTTTAACATCTTTTTGTAAAGCATCTTTTGCAGCTTTGCAATCAACTTTGACTATAAATTGTTAGTTAAGTAGTTCATCTAGAAACTTTGTTATGCATAATACTATGGAAAGAATTTTTTTCTTTATTGTTGAATAATTAGATTGGGTAGTATTCCATTTCCATGAATAGTATTTAACTATGTGCTCTTTTCCATTTATTTGTTGAGTTAATATCCCTCCATAACCGGTTTCGGAAGCATCTGTGCTAACAGTTTTTGGTGCCTTAACATCACAAATTGTTAAGATGGGTAGTCTCTTGATATGGGTTTTAATTTGTTTTACTACTTTTGTATGTTCATGTGTCCATGGTCTTGGATTTGTTTTCAATCTATCAAATAATGGTTTACAAATTTGTCTTAGTTTTGGAAGGAAATCGGCTATATAGTTTAATGATCCTAAAAATCTTTGTAATTGGTTTTTATCCAATATTTTATCAGAAAATTTGTCTGCAAATTCTATTGATCTTTGAATTGGAATAATTGTATTGTTTGTTATTTCATATCCCAAAAATCTTATTTTTGTCTGATATAATTTTATTTTGGCTTTTGAGAGTACTAATCCGTTTTTTATCATCGTTTTATAAAAAACATCTAAATGTTTTTGGTGTTGTGTTAAGTATTTACTAAAAACTAGAACATCTTCTATGTAGGTGATAATAATTGTATATTGATTAAATATTTCATTCATGATTTTTTTGGAATTCACATGGAGCATTTTTTAGTCCAAATAGAATCACATTCCATTCATATTGACCAAATGGTACTATGAAAGCTGTTTTATACTTATCCTCCTCTGGTATTTGTATTTGCCAAAATCATGATTTCATATCAAATTTTGAGAATATTGTGGCATCATGTAATCTTTTTAGTAAGTCTTGCTTGTTTTGGATTGGATATCTAATCAATTTTAATGATGTATTCAAAGGTTTGTAATTTATGACTAGTCTTGGTGCTCCTCTTTCTATTTTCGCATTTTTAGAGACATAAAAAGTTGAACATGATCAAGGGGATTTGATTTTTCTTATTAATTTTTTATTGAATAAGTCCTTTATTTCTTTCTTGCAATATTCTAAAAGTTCTTGGTTCATCTGTATAGGCCTTGCCTTAGTTGGGATTGTTTTTTCGTTAAAGTCTTTTTCGTATGGTAATGTTACTACATGTTTCTTTCGTTCCCAAAAAGCTGTGGGTAAATCTGTACATAAATCTTTTTCAAATTTATCTAATGTTTTTGAGATTATATTTTTGTATTCTTGGAGTTGCAATTTTTTATTTTTCTATTTTTGCATTTAATAGATCTTGTTTAATAAACCTAATCTGTTCTTGTAAAGTATTAATTTTAGATACATTTGTTTTTTGTAAATTGGTTTACATCATGGTTTGAGACGGGGTATAAAAATTTAAAAATTATTTGTTGTCCCAATATTCTTGTTTCTACTCCTTGTTTAGAGACTGAAAAAAGGGTATAGCATTTGTAAAAAAGGATTTTCAAGTATAACTTTTGTATTTAGATTTTTTACAAGTATTAGGCTTGTCTTGAAACAAATATTGTTATTACATACGTGTGCTTCTGGTATTTTGTACTTGACTTGTAATTTTGAGGAATTGGCTGCCGAAAGACTTTGTTTTGTTTTAACAAAATATTTTGAGGGAATTATTCCTTGTTCTACACAATTTAAGTCAGCGCCATAGTCTAACATAGCTATTCCTTGGTATTCGAAATCTTTGATTTTCATATTTATAATGACATACCATTTCTGGAATCTGACTTTAGTTAGTGTATATATAATTTCTTCTGTAGAAGACAAATCTGAGGAAAATTTTGTATTTTATGCAAAGGGATTCTTGAAATGTTTATCTAAATCTTATTCTTTTGATTTGGATGTTTCTCCTTTATAAGTTGAGTGTATTTGATTTTTAATTTCTTGTAATGCTAACCTTGTTTCTATTTCTTTTTATGTTTTTGTAATTCTAAGTTGCTTTGTTTTAATAACTTTATTTCTTTTTTAATTTTGTAAATAAACTAAAGAAATTTGTTTCTTTTTATTTTGAAACATTTTTATGACATATTCATATTGAGATGGTGAAGATGTTTCTGGTTTTTCTTCATTAATGGTTTTTCCTAATTGTTTTAAGAATTTTTTTTATTGTTGGTTTCTTTATTTTTTTATTTTATCTAATATTTCATTATATTGTTCTAATATATTAATCTTTTTGTTACTCAGGCATACTTCATTGTTGCAGGATTGACATTCTTCGCTATTTGTATTGGATTAGTGTACTGTTGAGCTAGAATAATTGTCTTCAGTAGATAGATCGAGATTGTCTATTTTATGTAATATTTGGTCTATTTCTTTTATTTTTAGGTTATTACAAATATGTTGTATTTGTCTTTTTGCTGGACAATTTTTTGCTATATGTCCTGGCTTTTTACATAGAAAGCATCTTATTTCTTTATTAAAGGTTTTAAAAGGTCTTTTATATTTTTTATTATTGTATCTTCTTTTATAATTTGTCCTTTTTTCTTTTTGTAATATTCAGGGTAATCATTTTGGTATTTCCTGTTTATTTTTCTATGTTTTCTTCTGTAAGTATTATTTTTGTAATACGGAGTATAGTATTGTTCATATCTTTTTTCATGTGGAGTTTGTAATTTACTGAAACCAAATTGTTCACACCAGTGTCCTAATTCTTTTCGTGTTTGTGTATTTTCTTTTTTTAATTTGTTGTTTAGTTTTTGATCTTGACATAATCTTAGACAGTAAGATTTACGCTGGTGATTTGATCTCCATATTTGAGTTCGTTGTAAGAAATTTTTCCATATTTTTGTTCTATTGTATCTTTTACTTTTTCAGAGAATAGTCCTGGTAATCCAGTAATAAATTTCTCTTTCCAATGGTAATTGTTTGAATCTGCTAAACTAAAAACCCTCTTTAAGAAATTTTCTTTATACCATTTAAATTGTTCTAATTTCCTGCATTTTAGATTTTGTAATATTTCAGAATTTCTTTCTGTATATAAGTCTATGTCCCCTATGATATGGGTTGTAATATTGAATATTAAATTTATTAGTTGTGCTTGTGAAGGATTTTCATTTTCATCTACTATTGGTTGTCCTTGTTCACTTGTTTTTATAGCATTCAAAATATTTGTTTTCATTTCATTTCCTAATATTTTGTCCCACCAAGTTCTTAATTGGCTAGTAAATTCTAGAATTATATTTTCTACGACTTGTTTTTCTGTTATATTTGTAGTTCTGTAAATATTTCCTACAATTATCATTTCTTTTGTTATGTTTATAATTTCCATTTCACTTAGTCCATCAATGTTCCATTCATAAATATTTTTCGCATTATAAGACTTTGTTGGATTTCCTATTATTTCTAAGTCATATGGTTCTCTTTTGTAATTATTAAATTTTTTCTTTATGACTTGAATCGGTTTCGTTTTACTCTTATATTCTTGTTTATTTAATTCATCTTCTGATGTGTCATATTCATCATAAGTAAGAGAGGAGTCTGAATCGGAGGTTTTTTCGTTATATTCTGTTAAGATTCCTATATTTTTATTCCTACTTCCACTCGTACCTGATTCTTCTTTTACTTGTAGATGAGTTTTTATTTTATCCATTAAATCAATTAGAGGATTATGTAAGTTTGGTATGAGCAGCTTGTGGTGGAAATTGCCCTGTACCATAACCGTTATTGACGATGAGTAGGCAGACTCATGAAAAGCTAGGCAAGACGAAATGCGGCCCAAGGGGGGCATACACATCTCTTCCCCCTTCTGATCGCAGAACTCTGCTGCACCGCCAGATGGACACTTTGCATCGCATCAATGAAATGCATAACGCATTTCTAGAGTTAGATCCAGATCATTCATTAGCCGAATTCACTCTGCCCACCAGAACCTGAGTTTCTCACGGGGGAGAAAGTTACGCTGATAGGCGAGGTAGTCATGGGAATAGGGATAATCATCCCCCTAACCAAAATCCTCCACAACGTGATACTGCTGGTAAATTCGGACAGTCGCCCGTCCAGGACATTCGTCCGCGTGGTAGGGCTCCAGGACATGGAAATTCCCATCACGGAGGGGTCCTTAGGAATCAGTAAAATAATTAATGAGAACAAGAGCTCAATTCGGATGATTTAAGAACCAGACTCAACCATGCAAGGTGAAAGACTCCTCCTCATCGAGATCCCTCTCCTCGACATATGAGCCTTCCTCGTCGTAGGCGTCCTCCCCGCCCAGAGATTGCTATTAGGAGGAAAAAAACCCTCCTCGTCATTCCAGGCCACCAAGTCGAAATGGCAGGGCACCATCTGGACACGGAGACAATCATGTCAGCCACGAACGACGGGCATAGCAAAGTCGGGTGAATGGCCACAAAGATAATGAGAGGATCCATCTGTAAGTACCCAAATCTGGCTCATGCCTTCCGGTTAATTTCTCCGGCAATTCCGGTAAATTTCCCGGTAATTCCCCGGACTTTCCTAGAGTTCCGGAACAATTCCGAAACTGTTCCAAACCATTTAAGGGCTGAAGGGAAGGCTTAGTGATTAAGAAACACGTTTTTCTTAATTACAAAAACCTTCTAGAATTGCCACCTTGCATGATTCTAGAAACATGCTGAGTCATTATGGATAATGCCGCACGGCTGCATTAGCCAAGGACCTCTGGCCGCACGGCTTCATTAGCCTTATCCAGACTGCCTATAAATAGAGGCCTCCTCTACCCATTTCCATACACAGTTTTTTCAGCATAAAAACCCCCAAAGAATTCCTACGAAAATAAGAAGATGAAGGAGTCAAGAAGCCACCTCCCTCCTCCATTGAAGCCTCCAAAGTTGGTCCTTAAACCACGCAAGATCCAAAGGAGAAGAGGCCACCACCATTGGTAACCTCTCACTCCCTTAACCTTGCATTTTACTTGCTTTATATTGCTCATTGCATTCATATATTGTCATTATCTTGCTTGGGACTTGGTAGTTATCATTAAAGATCATATCTTTATCATACCCCCCTTCCCCCTTTGCATGAAATAGGCATCACTTGCCATTAAAAATGTAATCTTTGAATCAAAAGGTGCATCCTTTGCACCTAAAACCCCCTTTTTACAATAAAAATATCATCTTTATGCATCCTTTGCTCATAAAAATGCAATCTTTACATCCAAAATGCATCATTTGCATATAAAAATCATGTCTTTATAAAAAAGGTGCATCATTTACACCTAAAATCCATTTTCATGCATCCTTTGCATTAAAAATCATCTCTTTGCATGAACTTCGCATCCTTTGCTTTCAAAAATGGAACCTTTGTGCATCCTTTGCATATTAAATTGTACTTTTCCTCATAAAAATGCATCCTTTGCAAATCAAATGCATCCTTTGCATAAAGATCACTTTCTTTAAACAAAAAAGCATCCTTTGCAAAACCAAAATGTCATCTTTTCACTAAAAATGTCATTTTTACCTGCATTCCCCCATGTCCCCATTAGCAACCTTGGAATGGACCGGTGTAAAGATCCTATCTTTACATCGTTTCTTCCATTAAAGGTTCTATGATTTCTTTAGAAAGGGATAAAACCTTGAACCTATATCTCCGATTATCACTTAAGACGAGCATGAAGCATATATATAAGCTCAATCGTCTTAAGGTGTCGGATTGATGGGCTAAGGTCACTCCTTTCCTAAAGAACCTCATTTTGGATTTTAAAAGAGAGTCCTTCTCTCGATCACGCAAGTCCCGAGGTTAAAAAGCGATGATCACAAGTCCAAGGTGAGGACGGGATCAAAATCCCGAATACATAAAATCCAAGAAATCCCGAGCGACAACCAATAAATGGTTTGTACGTCCGGAAGACAACTTGGGACATTCCCTCCCGTTTTATTCAAACACATGCACATAAGAAAGCACGCAAGCAAGCAAGATAAACGGAATCTAGGGAGACTTGCTACGGCAAGGCACCTTGGGTGAACGACGATCCGTTCTTCCCAAGGGGTAACTTAACCTCCAAACCCATAAATCCTTTTTTTCAAAGTTTTGAGGAAATCAAAATGGCGTGGCGACTCCGTTTTTCAAATTAAACCGGATGTCTTCAAACTCGCGTGAATCTAACAAAAATTTGGGCACACATTCACAGTTTGGCGACTCCGCTGGGGATATCCCAAAGGAGAAAAGCTTTCATTTTTAAAATAAACGATACCTGGTATATAGGTGGAAACCACTAACCTTCCTGTATCGCTCCCTAACCCGGGGCTTGGGATAAACGGTGGTTTAACAATCCCACGTACCGGTATCACTTTTCGAAAAAAAAAATAAATAAATAAATAAAAGAAAGCTTTTCCCTTTGAGCGGGTTAGACTCCCACCGCGGATTCCGTTTATTTTGCTTGCTTTCTTTGCCTTGCATTGCATCATTTGCATCTTGGGATTTGTGCATACTTTGAACGGGAAACAACCCGAAAATAGCAAAGGAGTGGAACCTGGAAAATTGATCCATGCAGTTGTACGGCTCAATCCTCCTTGGATTCTGACCGGACGGCCTCAGTGGCAATTCCACCAGGAAAAATTGAGGTTAATCTGGCAGTCCTGGCAGCTTGGGGCTACTCAGTTCCAAGACTGACTGGGGCTCCCAGAAAATTTACGTGCTTAACTGTTGCATTTTCCCCCGTCCCAAAAATCATTCCTTTAAAACACATTTATGAAAATCTCTGTTTTAACTCAAAAAGGAACATTTTTAGGAGACCGCACACTACGCGCACCTTATATATCCTGTACACTTTGCACGCACGTCCCTTTAAACCCGGGATGGTTTATCAGCTGCAGTCACGGACAGCCTTACGATGCTCCCGGGCGCGCACGGAATCATCCCAAACTCCCCATGGCAGCCAGTGTCGACCAATGCACAGTCCGTGTCACACGTTTCAAAAAACCGTGACTTTTGGTTGGTTTTTGGTCTAGTCCGTGTCATATAGCCCAGTTGCATATCCCCGTAAAGGTCAAGCCTTAGTTCATAACGGAAGTCAAGATCTCTCGCTCAAGCGAAACTCTGCCGAAATTCCGACAAGGAAAAATTGGTAGAATCTTGACTCCGACATTGACTTTGACCTTGACCTGCACGAAATGCGTAAGAGTCGAGACCGAGTCTTTGCCAAGAAAAGTCCAAAGATCTTTCGCTCAAGCGAAGCTCTGCCAAAATTCCGACAAGGAAAAATTGGCAAGATCTTGACCCGGCATTGACTTCAATTTTGACTCACGCACGGCGTATGCAACGAAGTTCAATGTGACACTGTGTCATCCGGCTTTTACCGCCCGACCCATGCCTATTATCTTCTCGGACATTACCGAAAAGTCAAAACGTCAATCGCGCAAGCGAAATTCTGCCGAAATTCTATCAAGGCTGAAAGACGAGACTTTCCCGATATTGCCTTGACTATAATTCGCATCGCTCGTGCGTTAAAAGTTCCTATGACCCACTAGACCCGTTAGGAGCGTTCTTCTCTCTCGGTCGGTGGCATCCGCGTGCCCTATAGGACCCTCGCCCGGCCTGGGAGGTCGAAATACAGGTGGAATATGAGGGGCTTATAGACGTATTGACGGAACCCACTGATCCAGGATCTAGAGTAGTTGCGAAAAAGAAGGGCAAATCCCCTTTTCCAACCAAATAGAAATTAATAAAAGACACTGTTTTAAGTAAACTGGAAGATTCTTAATCTGCATATTGCTTGAGCCTTCAGTCTAAACACCTACCCCGAGTCTAAACCTCTCCTATCCCTTCCCGCAGTGAGAAAGAATTGGGTGAGCACACCGGTACAGCAGTTTGTCGGCACAAAGATCTCAAGTAACCCGTCAAAATCTTCGAGTCTCAGTTTTCCAGTGTCAAAATGGCCAACGTGGTAGTCAACAATGGTATTGACCAAGTAGTCAGAGAGGCCATCCCAGTTCAACCCAAGCCCCATATCTGGTATGATATATGCGACTGTGAGGATTGTCTGGAATACGAGTATCAAGAATGGATTAATGAGGACGCTCCTTCAAGAAAGAAGAAGAGGAAGTCCACGCAGCAGAAATTAAAGGAAAGGTATGAAGCCGGGGACAAGAGCGTCGGAACTCTAGGGGAGCCTTCAGGCAAGTTTGATTACTACGTCAGTTATGCCAAAGAGCCCACCAAGGAACCCATCATTCAAAGCACAGTCCAGCCTGATACCCCTATGGTCAGTGACCCTCTTGAAGCAGAAAGTGCTGAATTTGTGGCCATCGTGAAATTCAATGAGAAGTTAGCAGATTTAGAAGCAGAATACAGAAAGCCTATTGAATACGTGGCCGATCAAGGAAGAATCAAGATCCCTTCTGAAGGAGACTTCATCAGCATTATCCAGGCCAACCCTCCTGTTGGCTATACTGACAAGGTCGTAGTGTCCAAGATCAGTAAAGAGAAAATGAGTTATCAGCAGTGCATTGATAAGATGAGCCAGACTCTTCAGTCAATGAGTCCAGTTGTCACAAACGAGCTCGCCGAGAGACTACATCAAGCTACTCTAGCTCCCCTCACCATCTTTCCACCTGCAGCTGTCAATGATTTCCGGCAAGTTTTTGATCGGTTTGAAGTCTCCAACTTTCAAGAATGTTGACAAGATCGCTACTCCTGGGCAACAGCAGGAAGGAGTGAGATCCCGGTCCAACCCTTGTCAAACACCCTCGAGTCAATAAGTAGTGTAGGGTCCAGAGTCAGTTGAGTCAGGAATCTTTGAATTCCAGTCCTCTGAGTCATCCGAAGGCCTCACGCCTGAGGATTATCAATATGTAATCGATGTCATCTTTCCCTTTGCTTTGAATGAAATGACAGATCTTTCTGATTATCCCCTTATTGCCAACTTAACAAATGATAAATTAACTCAAAACTTAACAACAGTTAATAATGAATCATTTGAACAAGATGCAAACACACTAAATGAACAATACATTAAAGAAATCTTTAAGCAGTGTTTCGTAAAAGAGAAAAACCGAGCCCAAGCTGCCGAGGAGGTTTTGACAAGTGTGAACTTGGGTACTGTCGAGGAACCTAAAGAGACACAGATTGGAAACTTCTTCCAGGGGGTTGAACGGGACAGACTGGTTAATCTGCTCAGAGAATACATGGACGTGTTTGCATGGTCATACAAGGATATGCCGGGGCTAGACAGTTCAATAGTGGAGCACAGAATCCCTCTAGCACCAGATGCTAAGCCAGTAAAGCAGAAATTGAGGAAAATCAAGCCAGAGTGGTCTCTACAGGTCAAAGAAGAAATTGAGAAGCTACTGCGGGTAGGATTCATCAGAGTCATCAAATATCCGACATGGTTGTCCAATATTGTGACCGTCACCAAGGCCAATGGGAAGGTGCGCTGCTGTGTGGATTTCAGGGATCTGAACAAGGCCAGCCCCAAAGACAATTATCCCTTGCCAAACATAGACATCCTGGTGGACTCCACTGCCAACTACGAAGTCAAATCCTTCGTTGATGGTTTTGCAGGCTACAATCAGATCAAGATGGCCGAAGAAGACCAAGAAAAGACAGCCTTCACCACACCGTGGGGAACTTACTGCTATACAGTAATGCCATTTGGGCTCAAGAACGCCGGGGCTACTTATCAAAAGGCAGTGACCGCGCTTTTTCATGACATGATCCACAAGGAGATTGAGGTTTACGTAGACGACATGATAATCCACTCCAAAGGCGAGGACGGACAACTCTTTGTTGACTTGCGAAAGTTCTTTGAGAGGCTGAGACAACATTCCATGAGACTAAACCCTGCCAAATGCACCTTCAGAGTGACAAAGGGGAAAAGTGCTTGGGTATATGGTCACGGAGCGAGGTATCGAAGTCGACCCCCAAAAGATCAAAGCCATTATGGACATGAGGCCACCTCAAACCCAGACAGAAGTCAAGAGCTTTATGGGTAAACTGCAGTACATCAGCCGTTTCGTCAACCAGTTGACCACTATGTGCGAGCCCATCTTCAAGCTCATGAAGAAGAATGTAGATACAGAGTGGACCGAAGAATGCCAGAATGCCTTCGACCAGATCAAAGCATACTTAGTACATCCTCCAGTACTATGCCCCCCACATAGACAGAAACCTCTTCTGCTCTATCTCACTGTCACTGATACGGCAGTTGGGGCTATGCTTGCTCAGGAAAAGAAAGACTCTCGGGTAGAGAATGCCATTTACTTTGTCAGCCGGAAGCTGCAGGGAAGTGAGCTCAATTACTCCGCATGTGAAAAGACTTGTGCGGGAGGCGAGGTCTGGGTAGTCGGCAAGTTGAAGCATTATATGCAAGCCCACCCTGTGAATTTGGTCTCGAAAATGGACCCCATCAAGTACATCTTCGATAAGCCTTCCCTCTCGATGCGTCTAGCAAAGTGGTCCTTCTTCTTAGCAGAGTACGACATCGCCTACGTGACCGTAAAGGCCATCAAGGGTCAAGCATTGTCGACCATCCGGCAAACTTCCCAGTAATGAGGACCGTGGGCCTGAACCCCAATTCCCAGATGAAGGGATCTTCGCAGTCGAGCCTGAAAACCGATGGCAGCTTTTCTTTGATGGAGCTGCTAACAAAAGAGGAAATGGCGTAGGGATGCTACTGGTCGATCCGAAAGATGAGCATACACCCATAGCTCTCAAGCTGAACTTCCCTGCCACGAACAATGTTGCCGAGTACGAAGCCTGCATTGCTGGTTTAGAGGCTGCTTTAGAAAGGAATGTAAAGGAGCTCGAAGTTTAAGGAAACTCTACCCTGATCATCAACCAGGTCTCCAACAAATGGAAGACTATGGATCCTAATCTTCAGCGGTATCATGCCCATATGGAGGAGTTGACTGGACAGTTCAGAGAAGTAACTTTCCACTACTTGCCAAGGGAAAAGAACAGATTCGCAGATGCCCTCGCTACTTTAGCCTCACTGGTAGAGATCCCCGAAGGAAAAGCCATAAAACCCTTCAGAGTGGGTAGAAGAGAAGCCCCAGCTTTCTGTTGTGAAGTAGACCTGGGACCCGAGCCTATCAAGGAACCGTGGTACAATCAAATTTACCAGTTCCTCAAAGATGGAGAGTCAGCTTTCAAAGATGAAGAAGGTAGACCAAAAGAAGGTGTCAAAGCCAAGAGCTTGCAAGCCCTGAAAAGGTTGGCCTCCCATTATGTCATTCTAGGAGGCAACATGTACAAGAAGCGGTATCAAGGACCACTCCTCTTATGCGTCACTCAAGAAAGGGCCAAAGAGTTGATGACTGAAGTCCACAATGGTCCCTGCGGTCCTCATATGAATGCTAGAGCCCTGATGCAAGTTATCCTCAGAATGGGTTACTACTGGATTTCCATGGAGACAGATTGTGTCCAGCATGTCCGAGCGTGCGACAAATGCCAATGGTTTGCCAACCTCAACCATCTCCCGCCTCATGACCTGTACTGCATGACGACTCCCTGGCCGTTTGCAACTTGGGGTATTGACGTGATAGGGAATATAGCCCCGGCAAGAAGCAATGGGCATAAATTCGTGTTATTGGCAGTCGACTACTTCACCAAGTGGGTAGAGGCCAAGTCCTAAAAGGTCCTCACTTCCAAGAAGGTGGCCCGGTTTATCAAAGAAAACATAATGTGTAGATATGCGGTGCCCAATGAGATCATTTCTGATAATGGGTCACACTTTGAAGGGGACTGCGGTAGATTGCTGTTAGAGTTCAGGATCACTCGCCACAAGTCATCCCCGTACAGACCTCAGACTAATGGAGCCGTGGAAGCTGCTAATAAGACGCTCGAACAGATCATCCGGAAAATGGCCACCCGTGGTCGTGATTGGCCCGAAAAGCTGCACCTAGCACTCTGGGGCTACAGAACGTCTGTCAGAACAGCCACAGGAGAAACCCCTTTTGCCCTAGCTTACGGGATGGAAGCAGTGTTACCAGTGGAGTTGGAATCTCGTCATTAAGGGTCCTCCTGGAAAACAGTGTCAATGAATTAGAATGGTTGCATAGCCGACATGATGAGTTGGCCCTGCTCGACGAAAGAAGGCTTAAAGCCATGGAGCATACCCGAGCCTATCAGAGGCGAATGGCCAGAGCATTTGACAAAAAGGTCAAGTCCAGAGACATCAAAGAGGGTTACTTAGTGTTGAAAGTGAAGCCCCCTACCAGAGACAACCCCCTGGGAAAATGGGAACCCGTTTGGATCGGCCCGTACGTGGTGCAGAAGATACTATCGGGAGGAGCCATGAAACTTGCAGACCTGGACGGCAATCCCTTTGTCCACCCAGTCAACGGTGATAAGCTCCGAAGGTACTATGTCTAAGAAATAAAAAAAAAAGAGAAAAAGAAAAAAAAATATATTAGTGCAAAAAGAGTAATACCCAGCTAGGCTGAAAACCCAAAAAGGGCGGTCTAGGCAAAAAACAGGGTTGCACATAAAAAAAAAGAAAAATCTTAGTGCGAAAAGAGTAATGCCCAGCTAGGCTGAAAACCCAAAAAGGGCGGTCTAGGCAAAAAACAGGGCTGCACATAAAATAGAAAAGAGTTCACAAGAATGAACTACGGTGACCTGAGCCCCTTAGTCTTTCTTGTAAAAGGGGAACGTAGGCAGCCATTTATGGTTCGGTCTAAATAATAAAAAGGGCGATTAAGTTTCCATGAAATGTGTACTAAACTATAAATAATAAAGGATATTCAAGTTTTCATAAAACGGGTCCTGAGCAAATCAATAAGACATTTGAGTTTTCATAAAATGTGTCTTGATTAATTTCTAAGATAATATTTCTTCTTCATTACAAGTTAAAAACTTCTTGATGAGTTCAAGCACGGTCTACTCTTGACTCTGCTAACCTGCTACAAAGATCTAAAATACATTAAAATGCCTAATAAAACTACTGTGTTTGCAAAATGGCAATAAGGGAATCCTAAGAAAAGATCTGTCAGTCGTCATTCACTGAGTCTTCTTTGGTCTTCTTCCCTTTACCTCGACCCCGTCGAGTTTTCTTTCTCTTCTTCTCTATGATGTCGGTCTCCCTCATTCCGATCTCAGGTATCCTCACTGGAACCTCCATTAAACCCGTGTCAATAAGTGCCCTCTCTACTCGAGCACGAGTCCGCACTTCCTCCCTCTGAGCCTCAGTCAAAGGAGCGACCTCGGACAATCTCTTGTATCGAGCCTCCATATCTCTGATCAGGTCACCCGACTGGTTATGGCGACTCGCCTTAGCCTCAGTCTCCCTCAGAGTCCTACTCGAGTCGCAGTCAGCTCCCAATAAAGCCTGACGTCTCTCCCCCAATATGACCTGAGTCGCTGCCATCTCCCTCTCGTACCAATCCAAGTAGACAGTGGTCAAGATGGTACTCTTCCTTCTCCTGAAGATAGCCCTGGGTGGAAAAGCAGCATAAGTCCAAGCCCTCGAGAAGAATGAGAAGCTGGCTGGATCTCTCATATCAAATGGCACCACCTCCATGTTACGGATGTCCTCCCAATCGTCCAATGGCTCCTGTAAGGCCCCGAACTGCCTAGATACCAAGCAGGGTATGTAGAAGGATGACCAGCAGAACCCTGGAACCCTCACTATATAGGACTCCTGAAATATCCTCCTGGTCTGCAACCTCCAGTGAGGTACCCACCAGCGGATGTCCGAAGTAGATAACCTAGCCATCATCAGCTCCCAGCTACCTTGGTCCTGCTGTCGAGGTGCACCTCTCCGAGAAATCACCCAAGGGCACTGAGACGGCAAAGCCCCTGGAAAAGCCCCAAGCCTCTCCTGCAGCCATAAAGTCAGTACAGCCGGGCTCCCAGACCTCATGAAATGGTCTCCCCTAGCCATCCTGTCAATGCCATGCAAAGTCTCCCCTAAAACCAGTGGGACAATGTTCTTCCCAGCCCTACAATCTCTGACCATGTCTAAGAGACCACCATGACAGATCCCCACGGACTCAGCGGTGAACAGAGAAGAAAATATGCAAAGGATAAAGGCATCCATAGCCACCGTGGTCGCAGCCATAGCCGGAGACCCAAACCTGCCCGGGATATCAGAAAGGTCAATCCTATCCGGGGCTATTATCATCTCCTCAGCCTCTCCTGCAGAAATCTGCGTTAAAAGATGCAAGCTTTGCCGCCACCGGCACGTCTTCGATCAGCGGAATCGATATAGCCTCAATTTCTGGACCCCCAATCAAGGCTCGGAAGTCTTCATGCGTTGGGACAATCTCATTGTAAGAAAAGCAGTAAACATGTCTCCGGACGTCCCAAAACTTTGCTGCTGCTCTCAAAAGGTCCCAATCGGGCGGGAGATCCCTCAAATGCCATAAAGACTTGATCTTGAAGGTAGAATCAAGCAACCCCTTGTGAGATTGGAAGTTATATCTCACCCAAGACTGAAGATCGGACAGAAAGCGGTCTCTTTTCCCCCTTTGCAATCTAACGGGCTTCTCCATCGCAAAATGATCAAAGGTGGTGTCTTTAGGTCCAATATGTGCTCTGGGAACAGTTGGGACAAGTCTAAGTTGAAAATGAAATGAAATGGCCAAGCCTTGGTTTTATTCTGAAAATAACCAGTCCAGACAGAACTGTGAGCCGCACGGCCTCATTTGCTCCAGAGACCATGCCGCACGGCTTCATTTACCTGATGTAAATGGCAAATCTGCAGCAACCAAGTTGCTGCCCAAAGGGAGTTTTCACCCCACTTTTCCAACCAAAACCTGTACAAAAACATGTTCAAAGACCATCCAAGCATTTATACATCATTATATATCATTTTGGCCCAGTTTCAGCCCCGATTCCAAGCAAAAAACTGCCCCGAGGCTCAAGTAATATGCAAATTAATAAAAGCATAAAATAGAAAAGCAAATAAAACAGTAATACATTGTTTTCGCCCCATCGGCGCCCAAATAAAGCAAAAAATAAACAAAATGTGCATAAAACTTGTTCATTGTTTGTTTTTCTTCCTAAATCAACTCTAGAGACCTCCTAGGCCTCCGATCCTTCTTCTTCATCGCTACTCAGCTCATAGACGCTAGCCTCCCTCATCAAGTCCTCCGTGTCACTCACATCTGAAAGGTGGACATTATCGTGCTCGTACTCAGCCAGCTGCTCCAAGATGTCAGCATTGGGTCCCCGTCCCCGAGGCAGGGCACTGAAAGAGTACTCCGAGGCTGAAGAGGTAGATGCCGTGCTCCCGAAATGCCTTCTCTTGCGCCCGGGCTCCTGCACGTCCGCTGCCGCCTTTGAAGTGCAGGCCAGCTTCCTCAGAAGGGACCGGCACATGTCCTTCCAGCCCCTATTCTGCCTGACCAACCTGTCGTAAGTGCGAGCTGGAACCTGAGAAAAAAGGAGAAGAAAATCTCAGAAAATCTCAGAATTGCAAAAAGCAAAGAAATCTGAAAAAGGGAAAAGACCCTAAAGTGTACTTACAGTGCTGTCCGGTGGCAAGGTATACTGGGGCTCCCTAGTCGGGGACAGGTATCCTCAACCTCCTGGGTACTCCGTGGACCACATATGAAAGGTGCGCAGGAGGGATCGGCGGGTCAGAAGGCTCGGTCTCCCCATATCCCTGAGTGACCGCCAGCTTCACTAGCTTCTGTGGCGTCCTCAGTCGCTGCTCCACAAACACAGCATATGGGGTATCCATATCAAAATACTCCTCGGCGGCCACGCCTGCCTGATATCTAGCAATGTCGTCCTCCGACCAATCCCTGGGCTGTAGCATCCGTGCTGGAGGATCCTAAGGAGTAATAGCGTCCAATAGAGGGACATGGCCATGCTGCCTGGAAAATCGGTCCCCCAGATAGATGACATCACATGTCAGCCCAGTCAACCATCTCCTCTGCCTCGTCGCCTCCACGGCCTCTCCTAGCAGAATCTCTGGATACCTGCCCCACGGGTAGAAGTCCACTCCATCGTGCCCATCCTTGTTGATAATTGGCCTCACCATCTTATAGTCAAAGGTGATCCGGGTCTTCCCGGTGAACTTATCTCTCGCATCTCCCCTCCAGCGGATCATAGCGGGAAAGATGGTGACATCGCTCTGTTGGTTCCACGAAAAGAACCTGATCACCTCACAAAACCAGACCTGCATGTTCAAAACATCAAAGAGGTTATTTTCTCTCATAAAAGTCTCAAAGACAGAAAAGTAAAAGAGAAAGGAAAGCGAGACTACCTCAAGGGCAAAGGAGAAACAATCCATGGAGGCAGCCTTGTTACAGCTGTACAGATCCAGGGAGAAGTATAGCTCCGCCAATCTGGCCTCGCCCCATGAGACCGTCCCAATCCCATCAACATCCTCCAGAGAGTCGAGGAGGCAAGTCATAGCCAGAGTCCCAGAATTGGCAAAGATGGTGACTGATAGCATCATCCACACAAAGGCTCTAGCAAGCTGGTGGGCAGTCACCTCACTAGCAGCAAAGTCCCGCATGCAGTTCTGGACTGCCACCTCGACGTTCCTCATCTCCATTCCTAGCCCCTTGGGAACAAGCTCAAACCCGACCAAAGCCCTGAACTCCTCTGCCGTGATATGGTCCCTCCAAGTCACAGGCCTCCCGGTGAACTGTAAGCCCGTGATAGCAGTAAAATCGGCCGGAGTCACCGTCAGCTCCCCCCAGCTAAGATGAAAGCTGTGGGTGGTGTCCCACCAGAACTCAGATAGGGCCTGGACCAAGCCCTTGCTCTTCGAGGTAATGTGAATACCTCTGCCGATGGCCTCAATAAATAAATCCAAGCCGGTAGCCCTCACCAGCTGCTTAGGGTTCGCCCCATTCTTCTCAAAATCGGGCATCCTCTCCTACAGCTTTACTGCGACCTCAGAAGGCCCTCTAGACTTGTTCTCCTGTAGACAAGCACAGCCAAAGAAATGCGTCAGTCTTTTTCAAAAAAAGCATGCATATATTCAAAAGTGCACATACTTTCAAAAGAAAATCATTCATGAAAAATTTTCTAGCATCCTTTGCATCGAAAACGTGTCTTTCATCACTTGAAACACATTGTGTCAAGCACATTGCTTTCTTAAGCACAAAATCACAATTTTCAAAATTATTTGCACATAAGCATTAATTTTTTCTCAAAAAACGGCATGCATGAATCCTTTTCATCATCCAAAATCTAGTTTTCTCATCCATGATCCAAAATTGACCTAGTTCAATCAAAATCGACGGAATTGAGCAAACCAAGAAAGCTTACCCCAACCGATTGAGGGTTTGTCGATTTGTGCTCCCTTCTACCCGGATAGAGCTCCGATGGAGGCGTAAGGAAGTCATACTTCCTCTTCGTGCGAACAAGCTCCTTCCTCCTCCTTCTCGCGGCCGCGGAGATGTTCCTTCTAGCTTGCCTTGTCATTGGATTCCCCTTCGGATCCATCCTAAATAAATAGAGGCAAAAAGATTGAAGGATTTTGAAAATTCTTCCTCTCTTCCCTCTCTCTTTCTCGGCAGTTTAAGGGCGGCAATAATGCCCAATGCCCGTTCAAATCTGTTTTAAATAATCTGGAAAAATCAGACTTCTAGTCGTACGGCTTCTTTTGCCCCCATCTCATGCCGGGCGGCCTCTTTCGCTCTGAACAGAAATTACCTTTTTGCCCCTGGACTTTCCACTTGGGCATGTAATTCCCGTTATCTTTTAACTAAGATAACGTCGTTTTCAAAAGATATCCCTTATCTCTTAAGCAAATAAGCTTTCTTCCCCAGTCGCCTCCGTTACTTCCGTTATAACGGAATAACGCTAGGTGACAACCTCCGAATTGTCAGAAATCTAAACTTTAGCTACCTCTATCACGAATAGTGAAGTATGCTCAAGTTCTCTAAACTTAAGCTACCTCTATCATGAATAGTGAAGTATGCTCAAGTTTTCCAAACTTTAGCTACCTCTATCTCCTCGATAGTGAAGTATGCTCAAGTTCTCTAAACTTAAGCTACCTCTATCACAGATAGTGAAGTACGCTCAAGTTCTTCAAACTTAAGCTACCTCTATCACAGATAGTGAAGTACGCTCAAGTTATTCAAACTTTAGCTACCTCTATCATGAATAGTGAAGTATGCTCAAGTTCTCTAAACTTAAGCTACCTCTATCATGAATAGTGAAGTATGCTCAAGTTTTCCAAACTTTAGCTACCTCTATCTCCTCGATAGTGAAGTATGCTCAAGTTCTTCAAACTTTAGCTACCTCTATCCCAGATAGTGAAGTATGCTCAAGTTCTCCAAACTTAAGCTACCTCTATCTCCTCGATAGTGAAGTATGCTCAAGTTCTTCAAACTTTAGCTACCTCTATCCCAGATAGTGAAGTATGCTCAAGTTCTCCAAACTTAAGCTACCTCTATCTCCTCGATAGTGAAGTATGCTCAAGTTCTTCAAACTTTAGCTACCTCTATCCCAGATAGTGAAGTATGCTCAAGTTCTCCAAACTTAAGCTACCTCTATCTCCTCGATAGTGAAGTATGCTCAAGTTCTCTAAACTTAAGCTACCTCTATCACCGATAGTGAAGTATGCTCAAGTTCTCTAAACTTAAGCTACCTCTATCTCCTCGATAGTGAAGTATGCTCAAGTTCTTCAAACTTAAGCTACCTCTATCTCCTTGATAGTGAAGTATGCTCAAGTTCTTCAAACTTAAGCTATCTCTATCTCCTCGATAGTGATGTATGCTCAAGTTCTTCAAACTTTAGCTACCTCTATCTCCTCGATAGTGAAGTAAGCTCAAGTTCTCCAAACTTTAGCTACCTCTATCCTAGATAGTGAAGTATGCTCAAGTTCTCCAAACTTTAGCTACCTCTATCTCCTCGATAGTGACGTAAGCTCTAGTTCCCTCAGGTGAAAACCTCCATTAATTGTCAATCAGGTGACAACCTCCATTAATTGTCAACCAGGTGACAACCTCCATTAATTGTCAACACCTCAAGGATCCTAGACATCATTCCTAACTATCTAGTGATGCTTGAACTACGATCAATGCTTGATTCCTCCGGGATACGTAGGTAGCCTTTCATAAAAGGTCCAGCCATCCGACCACTTTGGTCACCCTATTCCTTCGTCACTCCTCAGTGATAAAGTAGCCCCTCATAAAGGTCTTTACATCCGACCACATTGGTCACTTCTAGCATATCCCCAGTAGGATCAATTGCTTGACCTCCTAGGTCATTTTCTCTGCTATTTCCCCATCAAGAGACCAGTTTTCTCTTCTCTATTCCTCAGCGGATCTTTTCAGAACTACGGCCTGGCTTGATTCCCACTCGGGATACGTAGGTAGCCTTCCAGAGGTTCAGCCACTCGACCACCTTGGTCACCCAATCCGTCTCGGCATTCGCCAGATCGGATCCTTTTCTATCGACAACCCCACTCGCCCTGCAAGTGACGTTGCCGAGGGGCTTCTGTAAGTACCCAAATCTGGCTCATGCCTTCCGGTTAATTTCCCCGGCAATTCCGATAAATTTCCCGGTAATTCCCCGGACTTTCCTAGAGTTCCGGAACAATTCCGGAACTGTTCCAAACCATTTAAGGGCTGAAGGGAAGGCTTAGTAATTAAGAAACACATTTTTCTTAATTACAAAAACCTTCTAGAATTGCCACCTTGCATGATTCTAGAAACATGCTGAGTCATTGTGGATAATGCCGCACGGCTGCATTAGCCAAGGACCTCTGGCCGCACGGCTTCATTAGCCTTATCCAGACTGCCTATAAATAGAGGCCTCCTCTACCCATTTCCATACACAGTTTTTCCAGCATAAAAACCCCCAAAGAATTCCTATGAAAATAAGAAGCTGAAGGAGTCAAGAAGCCACCTCCCTCCTCCATTGAAGCCTCCAAAGTTGGTCCTTCCACCAAGAAAGATCCAAAGGAGAAGAGGCCACCACCATTGGTAACCTCTCACTCCCTTAACCTTGCATTTTACTTGCTTTATATTGCTAATTGCATTCATATATTATCATTATCTTGCTTGGGACTTGGTAGTTATCATTAAAGATCATATCTTTATCATACCCCCTTCCCCCTTTGCATGAAATAGGCATCACTTGCCATTAAAAATGTAATCTTTAAATCAAAAGGTGCATCCTTTGCACCTAAAACCCCCTTTTTACAATAAAAATATCATCTTTATGCATCCTTTGCTCATAAAAATGCAATCTTTACATCCAAAATGCATCATTTGCATATAAAAATCATGTCTTTATAAAAAAGGTGCATCATTTACACCTAAAATCCATTTTAATGCATCCTTTGCATTAAAAATCATCTCTTTGCGTGAACTTCGCATCCTTTGCTTTCAAAAATGGAACCTTTGTGCATCCTTTGCATATTAAATCCTACTTTTCCTCATAAAAATGCATCCTTTGCAAATCAAATGCATCCTTTGCATAAAGATCACTTTCTTTAAACCAAAAAGCATCCTTTGCAAAACCAAAATGTCATCTTTTCACTAAAAATGTCATTTTTACATGCATTCCCCCATGTCCCCATTAGCAACCTTGGAATGAACCGGTGTAAAGATCCTATCTTTACATCGTTTCTTCCATTAAAGGTTCTATGATTTCTTTAGAAAGGCATAAAACCTTGAACCTATATCTCCGATTATCGCTTAAGACGAGCATGAAGCATATATATAAGCTCAATCGTCTTAAGGTGTAGGATTGATGGGCTAAGGTCACTCCTTTCCTAAAGAACCTCATTTTGGATTATAAAAGAGAGTCCTTCTCTCGATCACACAAGTCCCGAGGTTAAAAAGCGATGATCACAAGTCCAAGGTGAGGACGGGATCAAAATCCCGAATACATAAAATCCAAGAAATCCCGAGCGACAACCAATAGATGGTTTGTACGTCCGGAAGACAACTTGGGACATTCCCTCCCCTTTTATTCAAACACATGCACACAAGAAAGCACGTAAGCAAGCAAGATAAACGGAATCTAGGGAGACTTGCTATGGCAAGGCACCTTGGGTGAACGACGATCCGTTCTTCCCAAGGGGTAACTTAACCTCCGAACCCATAAATCCTTTTTTTCAAAGTTTTGAGGAAATCAAAATGGCGTGGCGACTCCATTTTTCAAATTAAACCGGATGTCTTCAAACTCGCGTGAATCCAACAAAAATTTGGGCACACATTCACACCATCGTAGTTCCCACTAAAGTACGGGAATAGACGCAAGAGAGCTTCTTCTCCTAGAGAAGAGAATTGATGAAATGGAGATGGGGAAAAAGGATGTCGAGGACAAGGACACTAGTGTCACCCGTCCCTTCTCCCAATGGATTGTTTATCAACCTCCAAATTCGGCTCTCAAAATCCCCAAATTTGAAAAATATGGAGGAACCACGGATGCACGAGATCATGTGCAAGGCCTTGAGTCAACCATGGAACTATTATCCAAGGTATTTGACATACTCTGTAAGGCTTTTACCAGTACTTTTTCTAAGACAACACTATCATGGTTCCGCGAGCAGAAAAAGGGGAGCATAGACAGTTGTAGAGTGATGAGGAGAAAGTTCCTCGATCATTTTGCAACCGCATGCAAGCTGAAAAAGATGTTAACAGACTTGACTAACATAAAGGAAGGCAAAAATGAATCCACTCTGAGTTATTACAATTGGTTCAGAGCTATGGCCGACCAGGTCGAGGAAAGTTTGACCGACCAGGAGGTGATCGTTTGTTTTAACTCCGGTTTGCTATCTGGACAATTGATTTATGAACTCTTCGCGATGGAGCCGAAAACAAAATCTGATCTTTACAACAGGGCTTATGCTATAGCCATGGCGGAAGAGAAGAGTAAGAAAAGATCAGAAAGAACTGAAACAACCCAGACTGGCACAAACCAGATTTCCATTGGTGGCGGCTATAAGGGAAAAAATAAGACTCGAGCTATAGAGAAAGCCGAGGTCTTTACCCTTCTTACTAAGCCTATCACGGATATCATGCACCTAGCAGACCTACCTGATCCCCGATCTCTGAGTACAAAATCAAAATATGTTCAAGATAATTTTAAGTATTGTGCCTTCTAAAAGGATCACGGATATGACACGGAAGATTGCATCTTCCTTAAAAGGATGATCCAAAGGTGGGTTAATGAAGGGAATCATAACCGCTATGTTATGTGAAGAGATTACAAGCAAGGAAAAGATGACGGTGATAGAGAGGAGAGAGAGGATCGACCTCTAAGGGCAAAGCTCCACGTCATAAGGGAGGAGGAAGTCTTCAACAAAAAATTGAAGGATCAAATACATGAACTAAGTAAAGTCTACCACATCCCAGCTTGGTCCACAGAGAGGAAGAAGTTATTAGCTTCTCTCCCAACGAGTTAGCTGGAAGTCGAGCTGCCCGTGAACAACCATTGGAAATCAAGAGAAGGATTGATAATTGTGAATATGAGACTCTTCATCGACACGGGGGCCTCAAGAGACATTTTGTACTACTCGACCTTCCAGAAAATGAATCTCAAGGACAGTATGCTAGAACCATACTCTGGTAGGTTGGAAGGTTTCACCAATCACAAATTCAATGCCTTGGGCATAGTTGACTTGCTGCTTAAAATTGGTGAGTACCCCTACCGGCCGGAAGCCACGGTAACATTCGTAGTCATGGATTTAAATAGTGATTACCATGACATCCTAGGAATTTTGAGTCAAGTCAAACTTGGGATGGTTGCCTCTCTTCCTCAACAACGGGTTAAGTTTCAAACCCCGACGGAATTGGATGCGTGAGGGCAACCCCCAATGGATTTTTGCAAGTTTAAATGGATTTTTTTGCAAGTTTAAATGTGATGAAAACAAGGAAAACAACTAGAAAATTGGAGATTGACACGCTGAAAGAAAATTTGACACTTTAATAATTTGTCAAGATGACTAGCACCAGCTTCCGGATTCATCTGATTATTGAAGCCGAGGACGAGGAGCTCATGGTGCTGGACATTCACGAAAGGGAGGAATAGGTAGAACCTACCTTGGACAAGGGAACGACTAAGTGGTTCAATGGCACCAATGGGTCTGGACCCATTACACCCGATGATGGTGCTGAGTTGCAACTAGACCAACAAACGTCCACCAGGACAAATACACCTAATAACACTGAGGCTACAATTTTGCCCGTCCCCGACATATCTTCTCATCTCGTCGTTGGCCAGATTTCGGGGGCCGACCAGGACATAAGATCAGACGACCAGGTCATGGCGAATTGAACGAAATAGATGACCTTGATCGAAATGGTTATGAAGAAAGAAGGCTCAGGGAGATTATCATTGAAACATTGAAATTTAGAGATGGGCCAGAAATGGAGCCCGTAGATCAGTTGGAAGAAATAATACTCAATCCGGGCTATTCGGAGCAAAGAATAAAAATTGGGGGGAAACTCTCCCTAGAAGAAAGGCAGGAGATCATTGCACTACTAAAAAATAACCTTGAAATCTTTGCCTGGAAGGTCGAAGACATGAGAAGAATAATAGAAGAGGTGGCCATCCATAGAATGGAGGTCGACCCAACTGCTAAGCCTACAAAGAAGACGAGAAGAATCTTCGCTAATGAAAAGGACGATGCAATCAAAGAAGCGGTATAGAAACTGCTGAGGCCTGGAATAATCAGAAAGGCAACCTATCTTATCTGGTTGACCAATATCGTGATGGTAAAAAAAATGGTAAATGGCATATGTGTGTAGATTCACTGATCTCAACAAAGCTTGCCCAAAATATAGTTACCTACTCCCAAGAATTGACAAGCTGGTAGACTCCATTGCTGGATATAGAACTCTTAGCTTCTTGGACGCATACTCTGGCTACCTCCATATTAAGATGGCCGAGAAAGACATTGAGAAGACAGCTTTCCAAGCAGCTGGAGGAATTTATTGTTACACTATGATGCCTTTCGGGCTAAATAACGTTGGTGCTACCTACCAACGCATGGTCAACAAGGTATTTGGGGAACATATTGGTCAGAACATGGAGGCATACATTGGCTACATGGTCATTAAGACTAGGATGGGCAGTCATGTCGTGGACTTGAAAGAAACCTTTGACAATCTAAGGGAAAATGTATGGAAGTTAAACCCGATCAAATGTGTGTTCAGAGTAACAGCTGTAAAGTTCCTAGGCTTCATGGTCTCCTAAAGAAGCATTGAGGGAAATCAGGAGAAAATTAAAGACATGGCCGACATGCAGGAGCATACCAGTATCAAGGAAGTCCAAAGGCAGAATGGGAGAGTAGCAGCCCTGGGTAGGTTTATCGCAAAGTCAGCGGAGAAGTCATTACCATATTTCAAAGTCCTTAAGGGGGACCAAGAACTTCTCCTGGAATTCAGAGTACTCAACGTCATTCAAGGATTGAAGGAATACTTGAGCTCCCATCACTATTTAGTAGCCCGATCATGGGAGAGATTTTATACGTCTTCTTAGCTGCCACTGACAATGCCGTAGCTGCTGTACTAATTCGGAATAAGGGTAGTGACCTAAATATAATTTATTATGTAAGAAATGCACATTTGGATGTGGAGAGCAGATACTTTAATGAATAAAAGATAGAATATGCCTTGGTTATAACTGCAAGGAAACTACGAGCATACTTTCTGCACACCCCATAACTATGTACACTAATGTACCCCTCAAGAAGATCTTTCATAATTTGGACTTCTCAATTCGTCTCCTCAACTGGTCCATCGAACTCACGGAGTTCGACATCAGATACCAGTCGAGAAAGACACTACTAGCACAGCCTCTGGTCGAATTTATGGTCAAAACCGCCTTCACAGGCAAGCACAACCCCACCTCTTGTAAGCACAAAAAACCTGCGGGAGAAGATCCGACAATCGAGCTACCACCTAATTGCTGGGTCTTGTAAACAAATAGGTCAACCACCACAGAAAGAAGCGGAGTGGGAATAATACTGGCAAGTCCCAATGATGATCACACCATCCAGGATATAATCAAATTCAAGTTCCCTACATCAAATAATCAGGCTGAGTATGAAGCCTTGATTTTTGGACTAGAACTCGCTTTCTTCTATAGGCAACAAAGTTGGCCGCCTTCTGTGATTCCTATCTCGTAGTCAAGCAAATAAAAGGGGAGTACAACACTCAAAATCCCATCCTGACAAAGTACAAGGACCTCGTCCTTGACATGGTGAAGAAGCTGGAGTTTTTTAAGATAAGACAGGTAGTTCGTGAGGAAAAAAAAGTGGCAGATGTCTTGTCCAAACTTGCCATCATCGATGTGGTTGACTCGTATAATAACCCCCTCATCGTCTTTGCCGATGAGCCGACCTACGAAAGACCACGAATGCTCATAGACGGAGAGGAGAAGTGTTGGATAGATGAGTATGTGGACTTCATTGAAAGGGACCAACAACTAGAAGACGAGATATGAGCAAGGATCATTAAGAAGAAGTTAGTAATGTTTAAAGTATGGAACAGGGTCCTATACAGAAGATCATTCACGAAACCCCACATCAGATGTGTTCACCCCAAGGAAACAAAGAACCTCTCGGCTGTAGTCCACTATGGCATATGTGGTGGTTACCCAGGGCCAGAACCTTAGATAATAAATTTATCACTCTAGGTTACTACTGGCTGACCTTGAGAGATGACGCTCAAGCCTACGTAAAAAAGTGAGATATGTGCCAGAGGTATGCCGACATCCCCAGAATCCCATCAGATGAGCAAACCCCCATAATCCCTACATGTCCATTTGACATGTGGGGGATTGACATCATCGTACCCTTCCCCTCCCCCTCCACACCCGAGGTAACTGTAAATAAGTAATCGTGGCAGTCGACTTCTTCTCCAAGTGGATAGAGACAAAGGCCTTAGACAAAATAACATAAGAGAATGCAATTAACTTTGTCCACGACTTAATCTGGTGTCGCTTTGGGATCCCATATACCATCATTTCAGATCATGGTCTCCAGTTCTCTCGAGCCTTCACAACAGAACTAAATAGACTGGGAATCAGGCATATCAAGTCATCAGTAAGTCGACCTTAGTGTATTGGACAAGCTGAAGCTTCAAATAAGTTGGTACTAACAACCCTCACTAAGAACCTAGAAGGAAGTGATGGTAGGTGGTTGGATGAACTTCCCTTGGCCTTATGGACAGTTTGCACAACCACCCGGGGGCCGACTAGGAAAACACCATTTGCACTAACGTTTAGATCATAAGCCATGGCAGCGATAGAAATGGCCATTCCCACAGTTAGAAACACAAACTATGACGAGTAAATGAACAAAATCAATAGGTTGTTCGACCTAGACTTAGTGGATGATAGGAGGCTGGTTGCCCAAATGAGAATTGTAAATTACAAGCAAAGGACTAAAGCCTACCATGACAAGAAGGTCAACAAACGGGTATTCCAAGTTGGAGACTAGAATGAAGACCCTTGATGGACAAGTGCCGAAGCATCTATGGCACTCTGACCATCTTCGGAGATACTATCAGTAGTTATAAAAATTTTCCCTTTTTGTTGGTAGACTAGATATAAATTCCAAGAATATTTCTTGTTTTTAATTAAAATAGGATTGCTGTTTGATGTAATAACAACTTCAATAAATTAGTATTCAATTACAACAAGTCAAGCGAGTTCTACAATAAACACGACGGTCTACTCAATGACTAAGACAAGATCTTTGCTCGCACGTTGGGTGAAATGCCTAAGTCCTAAAGACGGGCACCATTGCCCACACTAAATGGATGAAATGTCTTTCACTTAAAGATGAGCACCTTGCTCGCACATTGGGTGAAATGCCCAAGTCTTAAAGATGGGCACCATTGCCCGCACTAAATGGATAAAATGTTCATCACTTAAAGACGAGAACCTTGCTCGCACTTTGGGTGAAATTCCCAAGTCCTAAAGATAGGCATCTTAGCCTGCACTAAATGGACAAAATGTCCATCACTTAAAGACGAGCACCTTATGATGGATGTGTTTTCACCCATCCAAATGATATATATTTAGACCTATTTTACGCTCAACCTTGAGTTATTTGATGGCTTTTTGGAGTGTTTTTTAGTACAAGGAATAGAAGGTGAAAGTCCCGGAATATGATTAAAAAGGATACGAAAAGGAACGATTGAGAACGAAGAGGCAAAGGAGGAAAGAAAAGAAATTTTAGAAGGAAAAAGTTTAAGATGACCAGAGCATTCATTACCATTGGATATTACTCATCGAGAGATTTCCAACCATATATGTAACATCTCAATCGGAGTCCGTGTGAATAAATTGTGACCAACGGAAGTTTGTCGAGGAATGTACAAGTCGACGAAGCACGGGACCGTCCGCCACCAAAAGAAGGGAGCGACCGCTCCCGAATTCCAGAAACTCAAAGGGTGTGATCGCTCTCTCCCCAAAACCTTCGCAAAAACTGTAAACCGTCGCTAAAATCATTGCAAAATCGTCGCAAAAGCCCTTTTCGCGAAAGTAAGTTTCAGCAGAATCCTTTTCGAACTTGGTTTTTAATCCTTGTTTCCCAATTTTTGACCATCCTCTCTCACCCTAGTATATATATAAGACCTCTAGCCATATTTTTAGGATCTCTTATTATCTCCTCTTTCCTCTTCATCCCTTCTTCTCTCTTAACATATATTCCAATTTAGATTAGGGTTTTTATTTATTTTTAATATTTAAGAACAAGGTTTTATATTTTCATTGTTAAAGGCCCTTCGCAATTAAATTATTTGATTCTTGAATTGAGATCAGTAACAATTAGATTGCTATGCTATTGATTTAATTTTTTCTATCTCTTTCTCATTCTTGTTATTCTCAACATTTTTAATTCTCATTCTTAGAGTTCAATTGTATGTTAAGATACTTTTGGCCTTTAAATCTACTTGGGCATAAATGTTTCACTCACATGGATGATTTATACATTGACCATTGTTGAGAAGATTAGATTAAATTGAGGATTTCACGAAAATCAATGAATCTGGGTTATTATATTCTTGTGTTTTAAATTAAATTTTTTGAATGTTTGTATTGGCTTCACGGAATATATAAACAAGATAGAGATATTAGGGTTTTAATATTTTTATCGACTTCACAGAAGATATTAACATATTAACTCTATATTTTTGTGAACGAACCCAATATTGAAATTAAATTCTTTTTACATGATTTAAATAGCATAAAGTGATAATTGTTATGATTCACAATCCATAAATCTCTTGCTTTCTTGCTTTCTTGATTTCTTTAATTGTTATTTATTTCGCTTTCTTAGGTTAATAATAATTCAAATCAAAAACCACTTGGTTACTTGTTAAACTAATAGAATGCACTTGTTCCATACTCATCTCTGTGAATTCGACCCTTGCATGAGTGCATATTACTACATTGGTAACTAGTACACTTGCTAGGTATATTATAATTAGAGTGAGATTTCCTCTATCAAGTTTTTGGCGCCGTTGGCGAGGACTTATGTTGCGAACAAGTTAATTTTGTTAGTTTATTATAAATAGTTTTCTTTTATTAGTTTCTCTTTAGTGTAAATAATTTTTTTCTTTCTTTCTCTAGTTGTTTAAAAATTAAAGGTAATGCATGAATGAAATTCTAATGAGAAGTTGGCTAGGCAAGTAAAACTATTAATTGCTATGTTCAATGCGAAAAGTGCTTCGTCTTGTGTCAATATAATACAAGATGCATGTTTCTGTTGTGGATTATACTTTTATGCTACTAATAATTGTCCGTCTAGGACATATTTTTATGAGTATTCTCCACAGGTACAAGAAAGTAGTTCGTTTCAGCCATGACAACCACAATATGATTATCCCCTCAATTTTTATACATAAGAGAGGGGAAACCACTCAAGTCGGGTATGGAACAATCTTGAGCCACATTATTATGATCCACGACAACCCAAAAATAAATCATGGGAAGAGGCTCTGACAAGTTTGAAGGAGGAAAATCGTCAACAAAAATAGAAATTAGGTGCAGCTATAGGTAGGTTGGAAGCACAAGTTACTAAACTAGTAGAGGTATTGAGAGGTTGTGAACGAGATACTAGTTCTATCCAAATTGAACATTATGAATGGGAGGACGCTTCCATTAGTGACGAACTACCAATTCTCTCTCTGTCTCCATCTCGTGCTAGTGATATTGTGGTTGTTGATGAAGATGTTGATTGTGAAAAAGTTTGGGTGAAAGAGTCATTAAAAGATGATTAAGGCGTTAATGTTGATGAGGTTGGGCCGACCAAATTGATGTACAATGCCTCAATGAATACCTTCTCCATCCAATTGAAAGTGTGAAAATTTTCATCATTCTTGTACCTTCACCTATTTTTGAGGGTGAAGAAAGTGGCGAAAGTTTGAAATAAAAGAAGCCCAAAAAGCTGAAACGTCAAATTTTTCCTTGGGCAGTTAATGATTTGATAATGCAAGGAATATATATGGGGCATAATCTAAAAATAAGGACCCGTAAAACCATGAAGTGGGACAAAGTACGAAAAGTGAAGTCCAAACGTGGGCAACGGTCGGGTTAACGACCTTAACAAAATGGGATTATTGTGAGGCAACCTTAGTAGGTACGTTTTATTTGCTTTATTTATTTGATTTGTCGTGTCATATTATCCTTTGAACCCAAGGCATGTTTTAGTTCTCTTTACTATGAGGACATATCATGTTTTGAGTTTGGGTAGATATATCTCCGAGTTTGTGGGTTTATAAGGGAGTGTATATAGTGTCACCCTCCAAAAAAATAAAAAAATTTAAAATTTTTGTTATTTTCATATTTTGTGATGTTGGCAAGAGTCGATGATGATTTGAGGGTGATTTAATTTTAAAAATCTTGAGTTTTATTGAATTGATACATGTAATGTATGATTAATTCACATTTGACTTTCATATTATTTTTCTTGATCATTGTTACCGATTTAGAAGACCTTTATAGGATTACTTTGGGATTCTCAGGGTCCCGAGAACTTGTTTGTATGACTGTTAATAACACATCAATTAGCCTATTCAAGAAGTGATTTTATGGCTATTTTCTTAGACCACAATTCGCCTTCATTTCTGTCCACATTATCCAACCCTTTTAACTTATACACTATTTTTCACTTTTTTAATAAAGTGAAACTAGGGAATATTAGAGAAATCACAGGGATTGAGGGGTGAGAGGTCAAGAAGAGAAAGAAAAGGGTCATGAATTGTATTGAAAACAAGGGCTTGAGAAAAGTATTTAATGCATATTATTCGTGATATATATATATATGCAAAGAAAAAGAAAAGAAAAATCTGAAAAGAAAGCCTTGCCCTATCTAATGTTGAAGTGGAAAATGACCAAAAAGAAAGAAAGGTGATCAATCCCATGTGTGAAGTATGGAAAATTATAAGTTTGGGGGTTGAATCAATGGGTCGGCATGGAGCGGAGAGTTAAACTCAAAGTGAGGATATATGATGAAGACTTATTAGTTTCACTTGCTTGAATTTGTATGTACTTACCTTCATTTGGAACTGTGGACCTAGCCCGCAAATTTTGCGATACATTACAAGCCATAAGCCATATTTGATCCCTAAAAAGTGGCCGGGTTGACAGTTGTGTTAAACATGCATATGAGTGTCACTTGTGCAGAAATTTCATCATGATATTATTGATTTAAAAAATGACACAAATGACCCTATAAAATATCTTACTTTGATGACAATGATCTTCCCATTATTATTCATTCATATTATCATATTGTGGTGGAAAATTGTAAGTTAGATGCATCCATGTAAATATAATCCCATGTTCATGATAATGCTTGTAGATTATGTGTGTTGTAAAGATCTGAGACTTGGTTTGGCCAACAACCTTTTATATGAATTGAACGAATCTCAAAAATATTTTATTTTGTTTTAGTTAGTTAGTAGTTTATTTTGATTTTAGTTTTGTTTTACTCGATAACAAGCAAAAGATAAGTTTGGAGGTATTTGATAGATGTGTTTTCACTCATCCAAACGATATATATTTAGATCTATTTTGTGCTCATCCTTGGGTTATTTGATGACTTTTTGGAGTGTTTTTTAGTACAGAGAATAGAAGTAGAAAGTCCCGGAATATGATTAAAAAGGATACGAAAAGGAATGATCGAGAACGAATAGGCAAAGGAGGAAAGAATAGAAATTCCAGAAGGAAAAAGTTGAAGATGACCAGAGCATTCATTACCATTGGATAGTACTTACAGAGAGCTTTGAAACCACATATGGCACGTATTAATCGGAGTCTGTATGAAAAAGTTATTACCTCCGGAAATTTGCCGAATAATGTACAAGTTGACGAAGCACGGGAGCGTCCACCCCCAAAAGAAGGGAGCGCCCACTCCTAAATTTCAGAAACTCAAAGGGTGCAATCGCTCTCTTCCCAAAACCATTGAAAAATTGCAAACCATTGCTAAAACCGTCGCAAAAGCCCTTTTCGCGACATATTCAGCAGAATCCTCTTCACACTTGGTTTTTGATACTTGTTTCCTAATTTTTGAACCTACTCTATCACCATAGTATATATAGAAGACCTCTAGCCATATTTTAAAAGGAACGCTTATTATATCCTCTTTCCTCTTCTTCTATTTTAATATATATTACAATTTAGATTAGGGTTTTTATTTATTTTGAAAAATTAATAACAAGGTTTTATGTTTTCACTGTTAATGGCCATTCACGGCTAAATTATATGACTCTTATATTGAGGTAAGTAACAATTGTATTTTTATGCTATTGATTTAATTCTTTATATCTGTTTCTCATTCTTGTTATTCTCAACATTCTTAATTCTCATTCTTTGATTTCAATTGTATGTTAAGATACTTTTGGCCTTTTAATCTATTTGGATATAAATTGTTTCACTCACATGGATGATTTATACATTGACCATTGTTGAGAAGATTAGATTTAATTGAGGGCTTCATGGAAATCAATGAATATAGGTTTTTATTTCTTGTTTTAAATTGAATCTCTTGAATGTTTGTATTAACTTCACAGAATATATAAACAAGATAGATATATTAGGGTTTTAATGTTTTTATCGACTTCACGGAAGATATTAAAATATTAACTTTATATTTTTGTGAACGAACCCAAAAATGAGATTGAATTCTTTTTACATGATTTAAATAGCATAAAGTGATAATTGTCATGATCTCCAATGCATGAATTCCTTACTGTTTTGGCCAAATTTAAGCACTTTGGCCCCAAGGAAGATGATAGGGCACCATGAAATATGATCACCTTAATTCAAGATGTAAAAACATAGTATTTAATGAGGAAAGCCCTTGAACAACAAGTTCGCCGGCATAAAACCTCGAAACATTAGAGTTTTATTGATCTTGTAATGGTAGAGAGTAAAATGAAGTGTGAATACAAAATATGTTTGTGTAAGTGTTAGTGAGTATGTGTATACGTAGGTGTTTCTAATGCTATTTAAATAATATGAAAATAACGGTTGTATCGAGTCTACCATTTTCCACTCTTTTCTCCTCGAAATCCGTGATAAGTTAAAGGTAATTCAGTTGATAAAATGACTCCTTGAAGATCTGTGACTTGGTTTGTGGTAACGTTTCCGGAAAGATAGGAGAATAACGGTTGTATTTTGCAGGAAGGTTGTTTTGGCAAGATGTTGCTTCAGGGTGTAAGGTCAGGATGTGGCGCCAAGTTGAAATATGTTGGACGTGATTTTTTACCCCAAACAATTGCCCCCAAATTTAATTTTTTTTAAAGAAGTTAAAACAAATTTAAATTTTTTTAAAGAAGTTAAAAATTTAAAATTTTAATCATGCCTGCTGGCCCCCACGTTTGCACTTATCTGGCGGTTTCTTAGCGCGACAACTTCCAATACCTAGGGTTTAGGTACTTGAGCACGCCTAGGGTTCTTCAACCATCAAGTCTCATCTTATTAATACGCCAGTTGAGGTTTTCTTCTTTCTTCAACATTTGACAAGCCTCAGAAGCGCCCTTCCCGTTCTAGTGAGTCCCTGTTCCTTTCTTAAGCCTTCTTGTTCTTGTCTGTTACCAGTCTATTGTCCATACGGGTAAATCTAAGGAGACCGCTAGCCCTAGTTCTGTGTTTCCCCCTGGTTTCCATCGATTAGGTGCTATGGACCGTCCTGAGGATGAGGTATGTGCTCTATCTACTGCTAGCATTGAAACCCTTCGAAAAAATTCTGCTTTTCCCGTGGGTGCTGAGTTTATGGACCCCAACCCTAATCTTTTTTATGACTGTATTTCAGACGATTTGGTTTACTTTCTTGAATACCCTTTCACCATTGGACTCAAGTTTCCCTTTTCTCCCCTAATTACTTGTTTCTTCAAGATTACTAGTCTCGCCTATTGTCAACTCATGCCTGTTGGTTGGAGGGCTTTGGCTACCTTGGACAGGTTGAGCGATGAAATGGGTTTAGGGGTTGGCCTGGAGGAATTTGCCTATTGTTATGACATTAGGACCCATGACACATATAGGTTTGGTTTTAGGGTGAAAAGCAAGGCCCTAAGTCTGATAGTGGATTCCTTAGATTCGTATAGGGGTTGGAAAAATAGGTTCTTTTTTGTGAAGAGGGATACAATAGAAGGTGCTGAGGATGTGGTTCATGAGTGGAGGAAGGAAGCTAGTTCTGTTATCTTTATTTCTTATTGGCTCACCTTTATTTTCTTCAGGTTGATTTGTATTTCATTTGTCTCTGCAGTCTTCAAGTTGAGTGATCTTTTTCCGAAAAAGGATGACTCTTTGGAAATCATTCAGAAGGTGAGGACTTTACTTGATGAGTCACGTAAGTTTGTTCCGCTACCTGTCGTGTTTGTTTCTGAGAGCGCAGGTGTAGAAGTAGAGTCAGACAAGTTGGTAGAAGAGGGTTCTCACAAGATGTCGTCTGGTAAGTTTTTATATTTGTCTCTACTTGTCTTTTTGTTTCTTTAGTTGATTGGCTTCTTTGTCTTCCAGTTTCTCATCCCCAGATAGGCTTTGATGTGAAGGACATCATGTCTGTAATTAGGGCAAAAGTTGGAGTGAAGAAGGAAGATAGTAAGCCACCTCTATCAAAATGAGAAGGTTCCAAGGTTGAGAAAAGAGAAAGTTGGATAAGGTTGAAATAGTGAAGGTATTGAAGAAGGATGCCGACAATATTGTAGCTTATGCTGAGAAGGTAACAACGTTTCTTCTTCTTTCCCTATACTCGAAGTAGTTTACATAGAATTCTAAGGATCTCTTTATATGCAGACTTTGAATCTTGCGGTCAACTTGGTTAAAGATGTGGAGGTAAAAGAGGACAGGATCAAGGTGCTTGATAAAAGGGTCAAGTTTGAGACACTTAGGGCAACACAAGCTGAGAAACAATCGGAGATTTATGCTGATGAGATTGCCAATCTAAAGAAGGAGTTCTCAAAAGCCACTGACGAACATGTGAAGGAATTGGAAGCCGCAAAGGAGAGGTTCATGTTTGACGCTAGCAAGACGGTAATGGAAAGTAGGATAGAAATGATCAAGGAGTATGAGATGGGGCATCACACCAAGTGGAGCATTGAAGATGAGGTTGCAATGATGAATGCATTTCTAGGTGAGGCGGTTGATGTTGGGGAAGTGAGCTCGAAGGTTCAAGATGCTGGCAAGGAGGGACAAGTTGATGAAGCCCGAGAGGAGGAGAAGAAAGAGGAATGAAGATCAGGTATGTTTTTGCCAACTTCAAAAGACAATTTTACATTTTATTTTGAATTCTAATTGAGGGGGTGGCCCTCTTAAAAACAACTTTTATGGTTTTACAACTTGATATTATTGCTGAGGGGTTTGTCTTCGCTTTTGATGATGAATCTTTTTAGGTTGTAATGGATTATGGTGCCTTTGTTTGAGACATAGACTTTTGGGTAGTTTATGTGTTTTGAAGACAAGTTGTGGCTTTTTGGATTAGTTAGGATCAAGTTGTGGATTTGCTTTTTTGGGGAAAAGTTTGGATGGAAGAAAGGTACAAAACTTATGATGTTATGGTAACATGTTAATGTTACATCCTTATGATTTCAACTTGAGTTCGTAGTTTCAATCAAGTGCAAGGGGGCAATCAAAAAGTGCATGACATGTTGGCCCACCTGCTCCTTAACTAAAACATGAAAATCGTGCGATTATGCGAAGGTGTGACAACCTTAAACAACTTTACGAAAGATGCAAAATCTTTATACCATCAGGAAGGCATATACCTTACACTTTGGAAACATCAGAATTGAAATAAACGTAAAGGTTCGTATTTAATTTGGAAATAACTATAACTTACTCGAATTGGAACATATTGCCTTCTCGTTACGTGGACAACTTGATAAATGAATTGTATGCTAATGGCAAGGCTTTCGTGTTGTGAATATAAAGTTCTCCACGTCTAACAATTACTAGTCCATTTGGTCAACCTATTTAGGATCAAGGATGCTTTGGACTGATCATTTCATTGCCCCCAGTCGCTCATTAGTAGGAGTTGGTTTCTTGTCTCCAGAAAACCTAGAAACAATGCTCTATGGATCTGCCTGGTTGTGGGGAATCTGTTTTATCTTGTCGAAGTTGTTTATCCCACGCATGCGTACCATTGTTCCCGCTTCTTTGTGCCCTGTAACCAACAACAACAAGTTTAAGCATTTAAAATGAAAAGATGGGAAATCAAAAAACCACGGTTAAAGCCTTTCGGCAGGTATCTTGAACTCTTTTTGCAAATCAACAAACCATGGGCCCCATGGTGGGCGCCAAACTGTTTGACCAAATTTAAGCACTTTGGCCCCAAGGAAGATGATAGGGCACCATGGAATATGATCACCTTAATTCAAGATGTAAAAACATAGTATTTAATGAGGAAATCCCTTGAACAACATGTTCGCCAGCATAAAACCTAGGAACAATGGAGTTTTATTGATCTTGTGATGGTAGAGAGTAAAACGAAGTGTGAATACAAAATATGTGTGTGTAAGTGTTAGTGAGTGTGTGTATACATAGGTGTTTCTAATGCTATTTAAATAATTTGAAAATAACGGTTGTACCGAGTCTACCGTTTTCCACTCTTTTCTCCTCGAAATCCGTGATAAGTTGAAGGTAATTCAATTGATAAAATGACTCCTTGAAGATCTTTGACTTTGTTTGAGGCAACGTTTCCGGAATGATAGGAGAATGACGGTTGTATTTTGCAGGAAGGTTGTTTTGGCAAGATGTTGCTTCAGGGTGTAAGGTCAGGATGTGGCGCCAAGTTGAAACATGTTAGACGTGATTTTTTACCCCAAACACTTACTTTCTTGATTTCTTTAATTGCTATTTATTTTGCTTTCTTATGTTAATAATATTTCAAATCAAAAACCCCTTGATTACTATTGATCCCAAACGTGGCAACAAGGGTGAAAAACAGCTATTCACCCCCTCCCTCTAGCTATTTTTCACCCTTGTTGCCCCCTCTGGGACCAACAAGTGGTATCAGAGCAAAACACATTTATAAAACTTTTGTTTTTCAAGCTTAACAGCTTGTGTGCCAATTCATTATGGCAAACTCAAAAACCATGACAACGGTTAACTATTCACACATTCCTATTCTGGATGAAGACCACTTTGACATCTGGAAGGTCCGAATGTTAATCCATTTGGAAACCATTGATGATATGCTGGTGGAGAGCGTGACGAATGACCCCTTTGTTCCTATGAAGGCCAACACCAATCCAACCACCAGTGCTGAAACTCCAGAGGTCAAAAAGCTCAAAGCTGAGTAGACTGATGAGGAAAAACGATTAGTTGCTTTGGATAGCAAAGCAAGATTCATCATTTTAGGAACCTTGCCCGTATCAACTCTTTTAAAAAAATCATGTATAGCAAAACCGCAAAGCAAATGTGGGATGCCATAGAAAGCTACCTTTAAGGTGATGATCTTTGCAAGGAAAATAAGAGATATGTTGTTGAAAGATCCTACAACAACTTCAACAGAAAATCAAACGAAACCTTGCGCCAAACTTATGATCGCTACGTCGAGGTAGTTAATGCTTGTAGATCTCTTGGCAAAGTTTTAACTGATAAAGAAGTCAATATGACTTTCCTAGCTGCTTTGGGTTCGAGATGGGTCAATAAAGCCACATCTCTTGAGGATTCTAAAGATTTAAATACTTGGACGTTAAGTAACTTGTATGCAAATCTTAAAGTCCATGAGCTTAAACTAGACCTTATTGAAGAAGTTGAAGGAAAAGGAAAATCACTTTCTATGTCCGTAGTTGAACATGAGGAAAAACCTTCCACAACAAATCAAAACTCAGATTCTTCCATCTCAACCTCATCACTCATCGAAATGGATGATGATGATTTTGCCATGCTTGTAAAAAGATTTCAAATATTTCAAAAATCTTCAAGACCACTTTCTAAATCATTTTCAAAAGGCAAACCTCCAACAACTTTTTCCAAGGCTGCTGATACAAATAAGAAGAGTGATCTAGTTTACTACAATTGTAAGAAACCTGGTCACTTTGCATCTGAGTGTCCACAGCCTAGATTTGAATACATGAAAAAGAAAACCTCTCCTAGAAAATATTCTCGTCGCAAGGGAATGGTTGCTGAAGAGGAAGAGAACTTGAAAGAGTCAGTAACTTGGATTGAAACAGATTCTGATGAAGGAAGCGAGGATGAAACCGAAGAGGTTAATCTCTGCCTTGTTGCAGAAGCTTCTGATGATTCAGATACCGAGTCATTCGAGTCGCTTGAAATGGATGAAGAAGATGTTACTCCAATTAAATCCAAAACTAGAGAGGATGATGAAGTGAAACTTACTACTAGTATTAAGATTGGGAATAGTTCTTACTCACGTCTCATTTTTCCTTCCAAAAATGCAACACCTTCATAAATAATTCCAACTAAGAAAATTTTGAAAAAGGTGGTGGAAGAGGTTTCTCCCATGGAACATGAAAAGATGTTCAAAGAAGCTGAAATGATGATCCTTAAATTTCAAAATGTTAAGAAAGCTTTGTCTTTAGCAAATGATGAACTTACATAGCTTAAGACGGAGAAAACTGTGCTTAGGTCTGAAATTTCAATTCTTAAAGACCAAGTAAAAAGTATGTCTTCTCTTACTGATAAAAACCTCATCTTAGAAACTAAGGTATCTGCACTCCAACTTAGAAATGATGATTTGGTTGCTCAAAACAACGACATCCAAAAGGTAATTGATGAGTGGACCAACTCACGTGTCACCATGGATCAAATTCTAGAATCCCAAAAGGCTAGTGGTGATAAAGAAGGCCTGGGATTCCAAACTGGTGAAAAGTTGAAGTGTGCATCCTGCTGTGGAAAGGATGAGGAATTTTATAAACAAACTCAAGAAATTCCTAAGAAAATGCATTCCACTTCAAAGGGTAAAGGATAGGAACAAAAGGCAAAACTTAATTTCCACTATGTCTACCCTAAGAAGCAATTTGGGAAAAATTCTTAAATGAAAAGAAGATTTTCTGAAAACGAAACCGCTTCTGAGGATGAAACCACAAAGGAGGTTTCAATTGAGGCTGACCGCCCTTATTCTTCGACCGTACCTCCTGCTTTCAAGAGCAAGGGGAGCGTTCCCAGAAAAATTGCGGTCAAACCATAAATGACCACATTTGTGGAGGCCAAAACCGCAGTTCCCAAAAAGAATGCAAATCCTAAGAATAGTAAGGAGTTTTTAAAACCTCATGTTGCTCAAAGCTTTCATAAATATTTTGTGTGTGATGGTTTAGGTCACAATGCTGCAGAATGTCTTTTGAGGTCACACCTGTGAATTACCCCCCCCCCCACATTTTCTTTAACGAAAAAAGGCCGAGTTTACCTCGTTGGAAGACACCATATTTATGAAAAAAGGAGTCGCCACGCAATTTTGATTTATCCTTAAAACTTTGAAAAAAAAGGAAAAGGGTTCGGAGGTTAAGTTACTCCTTGGGAAGAACGTTTGGCGTTCACGCAAGGAGCCTTGCAAAAGCAAATCTTCCAAGGTCCAAAATTTGTGCTTGTTTGTGTGCGTGTGTGATTTGAGAAAAGAGAAAGGATATACCATGTCTTTATCTGAACATCAGAACCATTTTAAGAAGGTTTTAGTTCGAGATGCCTTGGGCTTTGATGTTATTAGGGATTTTATTCCCTACTCATTTTGAACTTATGATCATCATTATGGGACCTTTCGACCCTCCCATTAGACCAATCAACCAATCTAGGCGTAGGAGCCTTGGTATATTTTAATCTAACTTTCCTTGGGGATTTTAGTCGAATGTGATCAAAGAAATCGTTTTTAAGTCCAAGAATGAGACATTTAGAAAAAGAATGAATCTTTATTCATCAATCCTACATCTTGAGACAATGGTGATTCATAGGGACATTTTGATGTGTCTCAAGTGTTTATAGGACATTTTGGGACCAAGAATCATCGATTTCTAAAAGGACCAAAGATTATGGCATTTTGTAATGAGATTGATGTAAAGATGGAGTCTTTACACATATCCTCACTATGGAATGCTCAAGAACCATGGGACTAGGGAAATGGGATATAAAGGTTGGATCTTTATGTTCATCCTATGTCTTTGACGCCTTAGTAGGCTTTTAGACAATCCTCAAAGAAAGATTCCAACTTTAGGGACATGGGGAGAAACAATATTAATATAAAGACTTGATTTTTAATATGGAAATACAAGGAGTATCATTAGTCTAAGAACATAATGTAAAAGGATGGATCTTCATGGCTTTTCCTATGTCCTTAATACCTCATTAGGTGGACAATCATAGGAAAAACTAGATTAAGGGAAGGGGAGAACATATAGTAAATAAAGATTGCATTTTTAGACATAAATGTAAAAGGGGATCACATCCTCATTTGGTAGATCGTCCCTAGAACAAGCCACTTGTGGAATCTTTTTCATCCTAGGGAGAGGATCTCCATGAGTCATTTGTGTAGGGGAGTGAGAAGTGTTAATCTACATTGCTAAAGATTGAAACTTTATGACATAAATAAAGGTAAGCAACAAGTAATAATGGAATGAGAGAATATAAGAGCATATTAGAGGTGAGGGAAGGAGAGATTACCAATATTGGTGTTTCTCTATCTTCCAAGGGAGGTTTTTTTTAGGCAATATCTATTAGGAATAGATTGGGATAGGATTAGTGTATGAAAGAGAGTGGTTTTGTGTGTTTAGGAGACTGTAATTCGAGCCTTGATTTCTGCAGAATCACTTTGCTATCGAAAATTTTCTTATGAAATGAATAGAGGAGGCCTCTATTTATAGGCTTCTGGTGTGCTTCTAATAAGGCCGCACGGCATGACCATGCGCCAAAATAAACCGCCCAACACCTTCTTCTGTCACGTCAGCTTGTTTCTGAAAACATGCAAGGTGGCAGGTTGGAAGCTTCTTTCCAGCGAGGTCCTATCTAAAATTTTTATTCTTGATAGGTCCTTCCTTGCTTGGAAAGTATTGAAAGTTCCCGAATTGCCCCTAAACTTTATGAAAGTTTGGGAAACTGCTAAGAAACTTAGATTGGAAGGCATGAGCAAGATTTGGGTACTTACAGAAGCCCCTCGGCAACGGTACTTGCGAAGCAAGTGGAGTTATCAATAAAAGTGAGAATCCAATCTGGTGAACTGCCGAGATGGATTGGGATTGGGTGACCAAGGAGGTCGAATGGCTGATCCTTTTGAAAGGCTACCTACGTATCCCGGGGAGGAATCAAGCCGAATCATAGTTCTGGATCCGCTTGGGAAAGGATGTCATATGTGACGGATTGGCTGAACCTAACGTAGGCTACCTACGTATCCCGGGGAAATCAAGCCATGATCGTAGTTCGGAAACCAATGGGGAATGGTGAAGAGAAACAGGACCCTTTCTTTGAATAAAGAGAGGAGATGACCTAAGAGGTCGAATGGTGGGACCTTTTAATAGGCTCGCACACTACTGAGGAGAAGGGAAAGGCAGGGGGTGAACAAAGTGGTCAAATGACTGAACCTTTGAAAGGCTACCTAAGTATCCTTGGGAGGAATCAAGCCACGATCGTAGTTCAGGATACTGCTAGATAGTTAAGCAACAGGTCTAAGATCCTCGGAGTTTTGATGGTTAATGGAGGAGTCACCAAATTGATTTGAACATTTGGAGGGATCACCTAAGAAACTAAAGCTTACGACGCTATCTCTTTCGAAGGAGATAGAGGGAGCTAAAGCTGGATAGTGAAGCTTATGGCGCTATCTCTTTTGAAGGAGATAGAGGGAGCTAAAGCTGGATACTAAAGCTTATGGCGCTATCTCTTTCGAAGGAGATAGAGGGAGCTAAAGTTGGAATACTTAAGCTTACGGCGCTATCTCTTTAGAAGGAGATACATGAGCTAAAGCTGGAATACTAAAGCTTATGGCGCTGTCTCTTTCGAAGGAGATAGAGGGAGATAAAGCTGGAATACTAAAGATTACGGTGCTATCTCTTTCGAATGAGATAGAGGGAGCTAAAGCTGGAATACTAAAGCTTACGGTGCTATCTCTTTCGAAGGAGATAGAGGGAGCTAAAGCTGGTACTAAAGCTTACGGCGCTATCTATTTCGAAGGAGATAGAGTGAGCTAAAGCTGGAATACTAAAGCTTACGGCACTATCTCTTTCAAAGGAGATAAAGGGAACTAAAGCTGGAATATTAAAGCTTACGACTCTATCTCTTTTGAATGAGATAGAGGGAGCTAAATCTGGAAACTAAAGCTTACGGCGCTATCTCTTTTGAAGGAGATAGAGGGAGCTAAAGATGGAAACTAAAGCTTATGGTGCTATCTCTTTCGAATGAGATAGAGGGAGCTAAAGCTGGATACTAAAGCTTACGGCGCTATCTCTTTCGAATGAGATAAAGGGAGCTAAAGCTGGAAACTAAAGCTTACGGCACTATCTCTTTCAAAGGAGATAGAGGGAGCTAAAGCTGGATACTAAAGCTTACGGCGCTATCTCTTTCGAAGGAGATAGAGGGAGCTAAAGCTGGATACTAAAGCTTACGGCGCTATCTCCTTCAAAGGAGATAGAGGGAGCTAAAGCTGGAATAATAAAGCTTACGATGCTATCTCTTTCGAAGAAGATAGACGGGGCTAAAGCTGGGTACTAAAGCTTATGGCGCTATCTCTTTCGAAGGAGATAGAGGGAGCTAAAGATGGAATACTAAAGCTTACGGTGATATCTCTTTCGTAGGAGATAGAGGGAGCTAAAGAAGGATACTAAAGCTTACGATGCTATCTCTTTCGAAGGAGATAGAGGGAGCTAAAGCTGGAATACTAAAGCTTACGGCGCTATCTCTTTCGAAGGAGAAAGAGGGAGCTAAAGCTGGAATACTAAAGCTTACGAAGTTATCTCTTTCGAAGGAGATAGAGGGAGCTAAATCTGGAATACTAAAGCTTAAGGTGCTATCTCTTTCGAAATAGATAGAGGGAGCTAAAGCTGGATACTAAAGCTTACAGCGCTATCTCTTTCGAAGGAAATAGAGGTAGCTAAAGCTGGAATTTGACCAAAGGATGGAAAATCTTACGAAAGGATGGGGTAATCTCACTAGGAGATAGGTGAAAGCATTATCCCGTCACAATGGAGATCATGGATGTCAATCCATTCTAATGGAGATAACAGAATTTGTATGGAAACGTTACCCCATTTGGCAGTAATAGAGATTTTATCTTTCGTGAAGGATTGTCTTATATGAAGGAAGGTACCGAGGATTTTTCTTGCGTACGAAAGGAGCAAGGCGATTTATCTTGCATGAATAATTGCCTTCTTAAGGTATAGACGTGTGAATAATTATTTCCCGTGATGGAAGAGAGCGATAGAGAAAGTACTCAACACGTTGGGGAAAAATACTAGGGGCATCAGGATCTAGCGAGATCTATTGTAGGGGTCTCGGCCTAGAGATAAATGACTATTCTGAAGGCGTTTACCTAGAATATTTGTACTTCTCTAGTATTGGTTGACTAGAATTGTTGGACTTGTATTTAAAGATGCGAATATGGTTTTGGCGTACCTCTGCTGTGCTTACCTTTGGGAGTCGAAGGCCACGTATCGCGGGTTTATAAAATTACAGGCATTGCTTCGAGCCGTGGGGGATGTGTGGAAGTTGATAGTGTTGAGAGCTTGATGCATCTGACTGAGATGTTGAAACATTTGAGGACATGAGGTGCCTCTGACCAGGTTGTTAAAACATTTGAGGGCATGAGGTGCCTCTGACCGGGTTGCTGGAAATTTTGAGGGCGTGAGGTGCCTCTGACCGAGTTGTTGGAAATTTTGAGGGCGTGAGGTGCCTCTGACCAAGTTGCTGGAAATTTTGAGGGCGTGAGGTGCCTCTGACCGAGTTGCTGGATCATTTGAGGTCTGTTCATTTGTTGAGGATAACTGAGAACTTGGTGTCTCTTACCATTGGAGAACTTGGTGTCTTTGACTGAGTTGTAGACACTGGAGGATGTCTTCACATGTTTTGCCTGAAATTATATCTCGCCGAAGGGGGGTTAATTTCTTGAATTTGATTTATCAACAGATTGTCGTAGGCCAAGATGATAAGGGCTTGAGGCAGACTTAAGTCAAGACGGTACGGACTTGAGGCACCGAAAGATGGAGGTCTTACGAGTTGTTCATGCAATTTTGTTGAAACCACTGATTTTTGGGCTTTATTGAGTATCTTCCTTTTTTAGGATGAGTCTCAATAGCGATGGAAAATGGTCTTTCGCATTTAAATTCCTGCATTCGTTAGTGAATAGACAAATAGAAATATGTATGACATTTATGACGATGCATAGGGGCATGAGATGGTATGACTGAGGCAAACTTCAGAGGTATCCATGCATATGTCAGCAAGGCTAAGGGGTGAAAAACAATTCATGAAATCACTTAAAATGATGATTTTTTGTTTTTCTTTTGTCTATATTTTTTATTTTGCTTTTAGGCATGCCCGAGCTTAATTTTGGGCAAAAGTGTTTCCTATTTTAATTTGTAATCAATTAAGGTTATTTCTCTTTGTGCATGTCACATGAGCCACGGGCTGACTCTTTTGCGAGAAGGCAATGTGAGAGGGATTTTTTGTATGTAAGAATGTGTTGGGGATGTATTTGGGAAATATTTGAGACAAGTTTTGAGCAGGTGGGGTTGTATCCTTTGGGTGCGGACTGAACTGCTGTTGTTGCTGAGATGTTGTTAATGCTGCCAAAAGGTATCATGTGGACCAGAATTCCCTCTTGGGCTGAGATCAGACTTAAACCTTGGGTCTTGATTAAAGTTCCTTTCTCAAACTTTGGCACTTGAAGTTGATGCTGACAGGCTCTAGAACCAAAGATTAAAGCAATCTATCCAAATAAATGAACCCCTTTAGTTTGGATTTATTATGGCTTGACAAAGCCCATGTCCAGAGAATGACTTGGCAAAATGTTGGTACAGGGGAGAAACTGATTCTGAACCTTATATACAGAAAAGCTGACATATAACAAGCCCCAAAACTGAAATTCCAAAACAATTGTCAAAGTGACCAAACCTCTCTTTTGAGGATAGATGTGACTTAGCGAAGCCCCCGGTCTGAGGGAAAAGCTTGGCAAAGCCCCAGGTTCTATTAAAGCAAGAAAAGATCCGTTAATTGGCAAAGCCCCGACTTGAAGAAATGACTTGGTAAAGCCTTGATTGATGATCTGATCCAAGATAACGGCGAAGCACCAAACTGACTGGTCATCCAGAGAGAGTCATGTTTGAAGCGACCTCAAGGAAACTTTTTCCAAATGACTTGTGAAGCCCCCGTCTTGACAAAGTATCATGGGGAAGGCCTGAATGAATTGATTATAAAACCAAACTGGTTGGTCAACCTTGACAGATCCCAAAATGCACTTAATGCAGCCCCAATCCGTTGAAGCCTTGCGCTACGAAGTGTGAAACCGATCATGGATTCCAAAAGAGATTCTTATTCTGGTTGGTGCAAAGGGGTCTTGTAGACTCGGCTCCCAATGTTGAATTTAAAGTCGTGACTAAGCCCCGATCCTGATTACAATCTCATTCTCGAACTTGGAAACCAAGGGATTTTATCGTGGCAGGCTTTCAACAAATAAAACTTCCCTTCGCTTGGCAAAGCCCCAATTTGATGAACTGAGCAGGAGAAGTCTAGATTTGGAAGAAGTGGCTTGGTGAAGCCCCAATCTTATGACCTAGCAAAATCCCAATCTGATTGGTACTGCAAAAGTGATCCTGGGGTTAATCTGACAAAGACTGAATCCATTTCGTAACATAGTGAAGAACCCGATGCGGACCCAAAAATGACTAGAGACCAATCTGAAAAAATGGCTTAACGAAGCCCCACCTTGAAGAGTTTCAATGCAGCCCTAATCATCATGTAGGAGAAGAGGGAAAAACCCATCCTTTTATACTTATTTTCTTATTTTCTTTAGTCAATCAGTCAACCGCAAGAAGATGTAAAAGAAAAGAATTTTAGAAATTTATACATGCAGGGGCATATTTTTGAAAGGTGGGAATGAATCCCAATTTGGTGTTATTTTGATGGCCTCAATTGACGTAGGCACAAGAACTCGCTTTGGGTTTGACTCTTTTGAGAGAGTATAAGCGCAGAAAGGTTTATAAAACTGTATGGAAGCCCCTGCTGACAGAAAAACAGTGTTTAGCATTATTTTTCCTATGATGTAGAAAAAGAAGACTTGTCAAGACATCTGAAAACTTGTTTTATTTACAGTGATCACAAGATTTCTTAAAACCCTTTATTAATGTTCGGGTTATTAAATCACTAATCTCAAAATGAACAAACATTTTGATTAATCATGAGGAGAAATTCAACCAATGTGAAGAAAGTTTGTGTAAAGGAGAAGCCATTAATGAGACCGAATTTTTTGGAATTTGAATGTGTTTAACCAGACCATTTCTGGTTGCCTACGTTCCCCTCATTATGAAGAGCTCAGGTCGCCGTAGTTCGGGGCCGAACCGTGTTTGTCTTTGGGAAAGGGTATTAATATTTGTGGGTCCTTTGGTGAAAAGGCTCGGATGAGAAGGTTGGATGATGAGGCACGAGCCTTGAGATGATTTCTTGACAAGTCATTTTGGACGGCTACTTCAATGATTTCATCACTTCTTGATCTTCGTCTTTCATCGGGGGAGAAAGAATTTGCATATAGCCTAAGGACTTACGATATGCTTTTGTCTTTGCTTTGGCTTTGACTGCTCCATTGTTATTGACAACTTCCATTCTTCGAGCTTTGATTTTGCCCCTCTGTAAGGCTTTTGATTGGCGATGTTGGCTCCTTGGCCTCATCATTTTTTTTGAAGCACTTGAGGACGAAGACAGACCCCTGCTTGAATTTTCTTGATGAACATGGGGTCAATCTTTCGATGCTGAGTGACCTTTTGTTGTTCCTTGATGTTGCCGCCGTCGTTGACTTGGTCAAGGTGATGGTGGGGACATGATTTGGAAAGTGTATGACTTGAGGGAGGCCATTGTGAGGTAAGGAAAGTGTATGGGGAGGACATTAGTTGACTTTCTCATACCGATTAATTTAAATCTTAGTCATTTCGAGAGATTATTTGTTGATCAATGCAAGTGATCATATATAATAAAACCATTTCATTAAATATAATGTAGGTGTACAAATAATGTCTTAAGTCTAGCAAGAAAAGAAAAAGACTCTTTTATAGAAAGTTAAACATTTTACTGCAATGCCCAAGGGGGACTTGATTAAAAGTAAAGTACTAGAACCTACGAAAGTTGACTGAGAGACTTTTTTATCTTTTTAATTTTGTTTAAGGATGGGTAGCCCCTAGTCTAGCTACACTTTGTTGGTTGGACTACCATGGCACTTGAGCTTACCTTCGTCGATCAGCCCTTGGACTCCTTTCTTCAAAGTCAGACACTTCTTGATTCGAGCTTTTACCATCATACACATGGCTTGTTGTTTTTGGTCCGTTGAGGCTCTCAAGCTCCCTATCTTCAATTGGCACTTGGATTACAGGCCTTAAGATTGTGCCGCCATTTGACGAAGGAAGGGAATTAGTCTGGGGAGGCTTGTTTGAGTATAGGACGTACTAATCAAAATTTCCCGAGGGTTCCTCGAGTGTCCCTACGTTGTTATCTCCGGCCTCATATATTTCTTTCAACATCTGCTGGGAGGAGGATTTTCCATTCCACTGGGGAGAGTCTTCACTTATCCAGTCCTGAAACTCCTCTTCTAAACAATCCATAAAGTCATAAACGTCATAACAGATGTGTGACTTTGGCAGAGGAGTTGGGTCTGAGTTAGCTCGCTCTGCCTCCTGCTCCACGACATTCATGTTGGCATTGTTTGAGGAAAGATTGTTAGATGCACGTGGGCATTCAAGCATCCTATCTTCTATCAGCTTCTGGATCTCATGCCTCAAATAGTTGCAATCAATAGTGTCGTGTCTGTGGTACTGGTGGAAAATATAACGCGTAGAATCATCCAACCGAACGTTGGGGTTCATGGGCCTCCAATTCTCCAGTGGCTTTATCAGCTTTTCTTTCACTAGTTCTTCCAGTATCTCGCTCAAAGGCATCCCCACATTGTCATAATGAAGGGAGCGGTGTTTTCGGGAGGCACTATTGTTCCCAAGACTTGGATTTCCATTGTTCAGTTGGTTCCATTGTTGGATATGTCTATGGGAGGCTGTGGCATTTTTTCCTTTGTGAGGAATCGATGCTGAGTTGGGTGCAGTTACTGCTTGGTACTGATAGTGCTGGGTTTTGTTTGAGGCTGGTTGTGTCTTTGGACCTTTCTCAAACTTAGAACTGGCATTGACCAAGCGAGTTTTGGGGCAAGTTGTCCTATCAGGTTCTCTCACTTTGGGCATTTGAATTTTGCATGGCAGAATCACTTCTTTGCCTGGTTCGACATCTTGGGTCGAGGGAGTACTGGTACTTATCATGAGATCAATGTTTTCTTGCATTCGTTTCACTTGCTCCATCAATATTTCCACATGGGGGTCAACGGGAACTCTCGAGTTAATGGAACTCGCAACAAGACTTTTATCAATAGAGGGAACCACAGTAAGAGGCCGGTGAAATTGATGGGTGAATTCACTAAGTCCGGCAGGCGGCAATGGAAAACTTGAGGCATTAGGATTTTCTTTTAGCAACTCACTATCGTACTTGGGTGGGTATAGGGGCTTCAGAACATGGCCATATGGATCAAACTGATTATGTGAAGCTGGAGAATAAACTGGCAGGTACTGTTGAAACTGAGAAATAAGTGTGGCTATAGCATCTAGCCATTGTTGATGATGAATGAAGCCCGATCCGTTCTGAGGAGCTGAGGATGATGGAGTCCTGATGGCCTGAAGTACTGGGAGGAATTGAAGGGCAGTAGTCCTTAGTCTGGGATCATATGTCGAAGGAGGAGGGTATTGGTTATAGGATGGAGGGTATGGGTTATAGGATGGAGGGTATTGGTTATATGATGGAGGGTATTGGTTGTAGGATAGAGGGGCTGAAGTTACTGTTTCTGAAGTTTCATATTTGACCATGGTCAGAGAACCATTTGCCTCAACTGTTACCTGAACCCTATGGCGGCGCAGAGCGTCAATAAGCATGGCTTGTTGTTCTTCATGAACCTTTTGGGTATTTTCCAAAGCTATGGCTAACTCTTCCTCTCTAGACATTGGGTTACCCGTACCACCATAGTTTTCTGTCATATCTGCCATTCTAAACCGCTGAGTAGATGAAACTGATGGTTCTGATGAACTGTATGAGCCTGAGATTTCTACACTGAAAGCCGGTGACCCGGTATTCTCACCCACTTCTTTCTCGCTGCGGGAAAAGGGATATGCAAGGTTCAGACTCGGGGGTAGGTGAGGTTTAGACTTGGGGGTAGGTGTTTAGGCTGAAGGCTCAAGTAACATGCAAATAAAAATCTTCAAGTTTACTTAAAACAGTGTCTTTTAATTAGCCCTATTTGGTTGGAAAAGGTTGTCCTTCTTTTCTGCAACTAATCTAGATCCTGGATCAGTGGGCTCCATCACTACGTCTATAAGTCCCTCGTTTTACACCTGTATTTCAACATCCCAGGGTGGACAGCCCCGGCAAGGGTCCTATAGGGGAAATGGATCCCACCGAGCGAAAGAGCATAATGGTCCTAGGGTCTAGCCGATCATAGGAATTTTAACGCACGAGCGATGCGGATTATAGTCAATGTCAACGACGTCAAAGTCAAGTCTTTAGCCTTAACGGAATTTCGGCAGAGTTTCGCTTGCGCGAGAGACGTTGACTTCGGCATTGTCCAGGGAAAATAATAGGCATAGGTTGGACGTTAAAAGTCGAATGACACGGTGTCATATTGAGCATTGTTGCATACTTTGTGCAAGTCAAAGTCAATGACGGGGGTCAAGATTTTGCCAATTTTGCCTAACGAAATTTTGGCATGGCTTCGCTTGCGCGAGGAATCTTTACTCTAGCAAGGGCTCGGGATTGACTTTTACGGGGGTATACGACGAGGCTATATGACACGGTCTAGAAAAAAACCAACCAAAAAAGTCACGGTTTTGAAAGTGTGACACGGACTAGTGCAGTGGTCGACATAGGCTGCCATAGGGAGTTTGGGATGATTCCGTGCGCGCCCGGGAGCGTCGTAACACTGTCCGTGACTGCAACTGAACAACCATCCCAGGTTAAGTACGTGCGTGCAAAAGTGTACAGGAGAAATATAGTGCGCTTAGTGTGCGGTCACCTAAAAATTCTTTTTTGAGTTAAAATAGAGATTTTTCAATATGTGTTTTAAAAGAATGTTTTGGGACGGTAAAAATGCATCACATAAGCACATAAATTTTCTGGTCTGAAACCAGTCCAAATTCTGGACAGAACAGTCCCAAAATTGCCATAATTTCCAGGTTAACTGCCAGAAGAAACTGTCCTGGTGGAACTGCTGATAAGGCCGCAAGGCTCAGACCCGGGCAGATCAGGCCGCACGACTGGAACCAATAATTTTCCAGGTTCCAAACTGTTGCCATTCCAGAATGTTTAGCCAAGAATTCTGGGCAACTTTCAGCTTCAGATTTGTACCTACTTATCATTTAGAGTATGTACAATCCAAAAATAGCACAGAGAATGCATAAAAAAGAAAAATTGCACAAGCACAAAAATTGGACCCGAGACGGAAGGCTAACCCTCATAAATGTTCCAAAGCTTCTTATGAGAGAAGAAGTTTGGAAACATTTACTTTGTCCCCAGTGGAGTTGCCAACTGTGAATTACCCCCCCCCCCACACATTTTCTTTAACGAAAAAGGGTCGATTTCACCTTGTTGGAAGACACCATATTTATGAAAATTGGAGTTGCCACGCCATTTTGATTTATCCTCAAAACTTTGAAAAAAAAGGAAAAGGGTTCGAAGGTTAAGTTACTCCTTGGGAAGAACGTTTGGCGTTCACCCAAGGAGCCTTGCAAAGGCAAGTCTTCCAAGGTCCAAAATTTGTGCTTGTTTGTGTGCGTGTGTGATTTGAGAAAAGAGAAAGGATATGCCAAGTCTTTATTCGAACATAAGAACCATTTTAAGAAGGTTTTAGTTCGAGATGCCTTGAGCTTTGATGTTATTAGGGATTTTATTCCCTACTCATTTTGAACTTATGATCATCATTATGGGACCTTTCGACCCTCCCATTAGACTAATCAACCAATCTAGGCGTAGGAGCCTTGCTATATTTTAATCTAACTTTCCTTGGGGATTTTAGTCGAATGTAATCAAAGAAATTGTTTTTAAGTCCAAGAATGAGACATTTAGAAAAAGAATGAATCTTTGTCCATCAATCCTACATCTTGAGACAATGGTGATTCATAGGGACATTTTGATGTGTCTCAAGTGTTCATAGGAGATTTTGGGACCAAGAATCATCGATTTCTAAAAGGGGCAAAGATTATGGCATTTATATGAGATTGATGTAAAGATGGAGTCTTTACACCAATCCTCACTATTGAATGCTCAAGAACCATGGGACTAGGGAAATGGGATATAAAGTTTGGATCTTTATGTTCGTCCTATGTCTTTGATGCCTTAGTAGGCTTTTAGACAATCCTCGGAGAAAGATTCCAACTTTAGGGATATGGGGAGAAACAATATTAATATAAAGACTTAATTTTTAATTTGGAAATACAAGGAGTATCCTTAATCTAAGAACATAATGTAAAAGGATGGATCTTCATGGTTTTTCCTATGTCCTTAATACCTTATTAGGTGGACAATCGTAGGAAAAAACTAGATCAAGGGAAGGGGAGAACATATAGTAAATAAAGATTGCATTTTTAGACATAAATGTAAAAGGGGATCACATCCTCATTTGGTAGATCGTCCCTAGAACAAGCCACTTGTGGAATCTTGTTCATCCTAGGGAGATGATCTCCATGAGTCATTTGTGTAGGGGAGTGGGAAGTATTAATCTACATTGCTAAAGATTGAAACTTTATGACATAAATAAAGGTAAGCAACAAGTAACAATGGAATGAGAGAATATAAGAGTGTATTAGAGGTGAGGGAAGGAGAGATTACCAATATTGGTATTTCTCTATCTTCCAAGGTAGGTTTTTTTTAGGCAATATCTATTAGGAATAGATTGGGATAGGATAAGTGTATGAAAGAGAGTGGTTTTGTTTGTTTAGGAGACTGTAATTCGAGCCTTAATTTCTGCAGAGTAACTTTGCTATGGAAATTGTTTATGAAAATGGGTAGAGGAGGCCTCTATTTATAGGCTTCTGGTGTGCTTCTAATAAAGTCGCACGGCATGACCATGCGCCAAAAGAAGCTGCCCGGCGTGTTCTTCTGTTGCGTCAGCTTGTTTCTGGAAACATGCAAGGTGGCAGACTGGAAGGCTCTTTCCAGCGAGGTCCTGTCCAGATTCATTATTCCTGGCAGGTCCTCCCTTGCTTTAAAAGTCTTGAAAAGTTCCCGAATCGCCCCTAAACTTTATGAAAGTTTAGGGAACTGCTAGGAAACTTAGATTGGAATGTATGAGCCAGATTTGGCTACTTACAACACCCAATGCCAGAAAGAATAATCCTCCTTCTGTTAAACATGTGTGGGTCATCAAAAGATGCTAACCTCAGGACCCAAAAGAATAAAGGGGACCTCATTTTTGAATGTTTATCTTTCAGGTCCTCTGCTTAATGGCTGGTCACTCCAAGGAAAATGAATGGTATCTTGACAGTGGTTGTTCAAGACACATGACTGGAGATAGATCCTTACTTGAAGATGTCATTAAAGCCAGCGGTCCATCAGTAACCTTTGGTGATAACAACAAAGGCAAGACCATTGGGTATGGTATCATTAGGAGAGGAAACCTAACCATTGAGAAGGTTTCTCTTGTTAAAGGACTCAAGCAAAACCTCCTTTCAATTTCTCAATTATGTGACAAAGGAATGCATTGCTACTTCACTTCCTCAAATTGTTTTATCAAAGATAGCATTTTCGGAGTTACACTACTCACAGGGATTCGTAAGAGTAATATTTACATTATTGATTTAAATTCTACATGTAGTATTACTAATCTCTGTTTTGTAGCTAAAAATGTGAGAGAAAATAGTTGGCTATGGCACAAGCGGTTGACCCACTTGAACTTCAAGTATCTTGCAAAGATTGGAAGGGAAAATCTCGTTCGCGGTTTACCCAATGTGGCTGACTACTATCCAGAGAAATGCAGTGCATGTCAACTTGGTAAACAATCCGCGTCGTCTTTCACCAGCAAGACCGCACCCTCAACATCAAGATGTTTACAACTGCTACACATATATTTGTTTGGACCCGTCACCACTGCCATCATTAGAGGAAATAGATATACTTTAGTGGTGGTGGATGATTATTCAAGATATACGTGGGTTGAGATGATGATCACAAAAGATGATTGCTATGAAATTCTAACCTCACTCTTTAGACGGCTCCAAACCCAAAAAGAAGATGACACCTTTAGTGTAAGGTCTGATAATGGAACATAATTAAAAAAAAATGGTGTTTCTCTATATTGTGATGACCATGGAATTGATCACAATTTTTCTACTGCTGGTGTTCCACAACAAAATAGGGTTGTGGAAAAAAAAGAACATGACATTGATTGAGGCTGGAAAGACAATGATATCTGAAGCCAAGCTTACTCAGTACTTTTGGGCTGAAGCGGTCAACACAGCATGCTTCACTCAAAACTGCTCCCTCGTCAATAAAACCTACAACAAAACTCCATATGAACTTTGGAGAGGAAGAACCCCCAACATTGTTTTCTTCAAAATCTTTGGCTGCAAATGTTTTATCCTCTACAAAGGAAAAGAAAACAGAGGTAAATTTGGAGCTAAGGCTGATGAAGGTATTTTTGTTGGGTATACTAAACATTTCAAAGCTTTTCGTGTTTTTAATAAATCTAGTTTAAAGATAGTAGAATCTGTCCATGTTACTTTTGATGAACATTCTCTCCTTGAGTCACGTTTGGCTCCAAATGTTGCTGATGATTTTGTTAAGACTAATGAAACAAGTGAATTTTCCTAAACCGCACCAGAACCTCAAGAACTGCAAAATCCATCAACTCAAGGAAATCCATCAACCTCAAATGAATTCCCCTCAAACAATTTTAAAACCGCACTTAAAGTTCATACTCCAGATGCAACCTCAAGGGAAGACTTTGATGAAAATTCACCCATTCAACTTATTGAACCTCTTCATCAACTTACATTCAATGACTTCACTAAAGGATCTAATGATGTTCCATTAGAAGATCTTCAGCAAACCTCAGTTCAACCAGATTTACCCCCCGATTCATGAAGTCAGTAGTCACCCTCTCACAAATGTGATTGGTGATTTATTTTTCGGAGTTCAAACCAGGAGATCAAACTATGACGAGCATACTTCTTTATTATCTCAAATTGAACCCAAGAAAGTTGATGAAGCACTCCAAGATTTCAGTTGGGTCGTTGCTATGCAAGAACTCAACCAATTTGAAAGATGTAAGGTTTGGACATTATTGCCTAGACCTCATGATCAAGGAGTGATCGAAACAAAGTGGGTGTTTAGAAACAAGATGGATCAAAATGGAAGCATCACCAGAAACAAAGCAAGGTTGGTTGTACAAGGATATAGGCAAGAAGAAGGAATTGACTATGACAAAACTTTTGCTCCAGTTGCAAGACTAGAAGCAATCAGAATTTTCTTGGCCTATGCATCTTACAAATGTTTCAAGCTATATCCAATGGGCGTTAAGAGTGATTTCCTCAATGGTGAACTTCAAGAAACCGTGTACGTTGCTGAACTTTCTGGATTTGAAGACTCAAAATTTCCAAATCATGTCTACAAACTCCAAAAGGCTTTGTATGGCCTCAAACAAGTTCCAAGGGCATGGTATGAGACTCTATCTAAATTTTTACTAGAAAAAGGCTTCAAAAGCGGTAAAATCGATACAAATTTATCCATTGCAAAATATAATAATCAATCGTTACTTGCTCAAATTTATGTTGATGATATTATTTTTGGCTCTACTAATGAATTGTTGTGTAAGCGTTTTGATAAGCTAATGAAAAGCAAGTTTGAGATGAGCATGATGGGAGAATTGACATTCTTCCTTGGGCTTCAAATCAAACAATGTGAAGAAGGAATCTTCCTCAACCAATCCAAATACACAAAGGAGTTAATAAAGAAGTTTGGACTAGAAAATGCAAAAGCATACGATACTCTCATGGCTACCGACAATAAACTAGATAAAGATCTAAAAGGTAAGAAGGTTGATCAAACCTTATATCGAGGTATGATTGGCTCATTACTTTACTTAACTGCTAGTAGGCCATATATTATGTTTAGTGTTTGTGTTTGTGCTCGTTATCAAGCTGATCCTAGAGAAGCACATTTAAGTACTGTCAAGCGTATAATCCGCTATCTCTCTAGAACTACTAATCTTGGACTTTGGTATTCCAAAGATTCAAATTTCGATCTTGTAGGATATTCAGATTCAGATTATGCAGCTTGCACTATTGACAGAAAAAACACTAGTGGGACTTGTCACTTCCTTGAAAATAGACTAGTTGCTTGGGCCAGCAAGAAGCAAGCTTCTGTTTCAGTGTAAACTATAGAGGTTGAATATATTTTTGCTGGAAGTTGCTGCTGCCAAATTCTTTGCATGAAGCAACAGTTGGTGGACTATGAAATTAATGAAGGAAATTGCCCAATCATGTGTGATAACACATCAACAATTTCAGTCTCCAACAACCCTGTCATGCACTCAAAGACCAAGCACATAGACATCAAGTATCACTTCCTCAAAGACCATGTGGAAACGGGGAACATCCATTTAGAGTATGTGGGGACAGATAATCAGATTGCTGACATCCTCACCAAAGCTCTTGACTCCAAGAGATTTTCAATCCTCAGAGGAGAAATGGGTATGCTTGAACTTAATTAAGTCTATACTTTTTATTTATTAACTTGTGTGTTAAGTATGTGATTTTAGTTTAAAATTCCTGTTGAGGTTTCAAACCTCACCCTTGTTGAAACCGCGTGGACAAACCGTATGAGGTCAACCGCTTACTTATTCAAGACCGCATGCAATATCTCAACCGCATATATTTTCAAAACCGCATGTAGTTTCAAAAACCGCTTGATCAAAACTGCGTTTCAACACTTAGAAAATTTTCACTGATTTTCATTTCTTAGCTTTGAAGAAGTGCCATTATGGTTGATACTTCTATCCTTATTTAAAAAAAATTGTTCATTTTTTTAACTACATACATGCCACGTGGACCCAGGTAAGTTTTCTATATTTATTTTTTGGTCCTTATTTTTTTGGCATAAGGGTATTTTTGCAAATATTTTCTCATATAAATTTGAAATTTAAATGCATTTAATGCAAAAAGAATATTTTCATTAAACCCTTTCATGTCAGCCGTCATAGGGCTTTGTGCAGAAATTGAAAGGGTGCAATAGAAATTGTCTTCATCATCACTTTCTGCACACCAGCCCAGACACCACCTATATAAACCCATTTTGGTGCAACGGTTGACCCTTTACCCTGCCTTCTCTGTCAATTCATACTTTCTCTGTCTTTCTTAACCACTATCTCTCTATTTCTCTCTCTAAAACCTTCCATTTTCGTAAACTTAAAATATAAATGTTTGCTAAGAGAACTAGAGATACTGCCATTCCAAGAGCCCCCAAGAAACAGTTCAACGACATGGTATGATTTCTAAACCCTAATCTTTACATTTCTGCAAATCTGCCATGGATGAACAGTTGAAAAACTGTTCGTATGCCATTATGGGTTTTTCTTGGTTAAATCTCAGTTTCTTACTCATTTTGGTTAATGATTGTTGGGTTTTGTTCGTTTTACTGATTAGATTCAAGTTTTACAACCTATTTAATGATCTAAACACATTTACGTTACTGATTTTGAGTTTTTCAGTTTAAGAGTTTTCGGAAACCATTTCTGTGTTTTTCATTTTTCTTGATGATTCTGGGTAAAGATTGGATTTTTATTGTTATATTGTTGCTCTTTAACCCAATGTGATCATTTTGAAATGTTATTTGTTAATTTTTGTGAACTTTTTATATATCTCTACTCTTGGTGTTCTGAAGTGTTCTTCGTGTTCTTCATAATGTTCATGAGATTTTCAGAAAATATTTATATTTTTGATTCCATGATTTTCAATTGTGTTTTCCATACTTAGAAATTTTTTTGAAATTTTGGATTTGAATATGTATTAGAACCTCATCTCTTAAACTGCTTGCTTAGGAATAAACCGCAAATGCTAAACCGCATGTTAAAACCGCATGTTCATTATAGAAGTTAAACTACATGTTGGGAACCGCATTTCTATATATGTTGAAACCGCATACATATTTTCTTCCAAAAACCGCATGTTGACTTTTCTTGTGTGAAACCGCATTTCATTTAAACCGCATGCTATTTTTTCCTTGTCATTATGTTTCCTTGAATTTTTCTTAGTATATAGGATGAACACCATAACCTTCTCTTTCAACACTTCATGGAAGTGTGAGATAAAATTGGTTTAACAATTCCACGTACTAGTAAATATGCTATTAGGTTCTCATATTTATTTCCTTGCCTTGTATTCACAGTTCACTTGGAGTTTGAGGAATTTTACTTCTCAAACCGCACCATTGCTAAACCGCATGGGTGCTTAAACCGCACGTGAACTGTGACTTCTTAAAATGGATCTAACTTAGAATTTTCATTTTGTAGGATCCTCATTTCTTCCTGCCAGGCTGGGAGATAAATGAAGTTGAATTGAAGCATGATGCCCTAGGCAGAGAGATGATCAGGAAGATGAAAGCCTCTGGCATCCTACCCTTATTCACCAGAAAGCAGTCATTCACAATTCCTTCTTTTGTGGATCAATTCTACTCCAATGCCACTCTAGGAGTCAGAATCTTGGATGATGGAAGAAAAGTTTTCTGCCTAACCGCCAATGTGGAAGGACTGAATGTCTCAATTGACTACCTTGATATAAGGAGTACTTTCCAGTTTCGTGTTCCCAATGCACCTGAGAAAGTTAATCAGGATATTCAGGATGCAATTGCGTCCACAACCGCAGGCATTCATACTTTGGTGGGGAAATACAAAGTTGTTCCCAGGAAGGATTTTGGTGAGCTGATGAATCACCTCTGCTTTTTAGTAGGGAAGTCTGTTTGTGGGAAGAATGGAAACCACAAAAATTTTACAAGCCAGCTATGGATGTATTGATCAGCCATCTACAGTGAGATTCGTCATCACTGGCCAAAGATCCTCTTCAGAGAACTTTCTGCTCATGTTGCTACCTACCAATCCAAAGAGAAGGGAATTGATCAACGGTGGAGGCCCTTTTGCAGACTTCTGAGTGCACTTCTTTTAAACTTCCAACACTTAGAAGATTTTAGATTGGCAAACCCTGAGTTAATGGTTGAATGGAGTTCTGAAGAAACATTAGGCCTAAATATTTGTCACCTATTCCGTTTCAAGAATGGTGATGACAACTACAAGAAGATTTGGGATGCTGACACTCTTCCTTCTAAGGAGCATTATATTACTATGAATCCTGAGACCGCCAACAAGGCAATTGGAAAGGCAGTCAAGAAGGCAAGGAAGCAAGGAGGAGATGAACCGCCTCTCAAGAGAGCCAAAACTACCCCAGTTCCTAAACTGCGTACAACTCCTGGTGCTACTTCAAGTCAACCCAAGAAGACAAAGAAGAAGACCCTAGTTGATGAAGATGTTGATGAAGATTTAATTGAAAAAATTGAGAAGATGGGAGATGATGATGAAGAAGAAGATCCTACCATTCCTTCTTTGGTTGCTCGAGGCAGAATTGCTATGGAGGTTAGAGAGAAAATCATGACTGATGAAGACCTTATGCAATTCCATAGGGTTGAAATGGAAAGGTTAGCAAAGAAAGCTGCTGAGCAGAGAGCAGCAAAAGGGAAACAAACCGCACCCCCTCCTCAACCGTACCAATCCCTAAACCGCAACCACCCCCTCAATCTCACTCTCTTATGCAAACCCAGCCGCAATCCCCTACCCATCAACAACAAACTTCCAAGCCTCCATTACTAATCCAACCTCACCATTCTTCACCCATCCAACCACAAACCACTGCACCAATTCAGGGGGAGACTCCTAAAAAAGAATGAAATTGAGGGCAAAGAAATTCTCAAAGAAGGGTAAGCCAGTGGAACCCCCACCCTCACCTTCACCTTCACCCTCTCCCTCAAAATCTTCTCCTTCCCTTAAATCCTACTATGTATCCTGCATAAAAATCCCCTCTGATTTTGATTCTTCTAACCATTCCACTTACCAAACCCCCCACTTTTAAACACCTTCAAGGACTGGTCCCCCAAACCTTCTAAAGGCCAATCCATTTCCACCTCCAACCGCAAAGAACCCACTCCTTCCCCTCCTCGTTCAAATCATGGTCTACCTTCACCTCTTCTTTCACCCAGACCGCACTCTCCAAGACCGCCTCCTACCCAACAAATCTCTGTTCACACTGCCTCTCCTTCAAACTCACCCCCACCTCAAACCACCATTCCTCCTCTAACACAAACCTCCCCTCTAACCCAAACCACCCCCATCCTAACCGCACCTATTACTTTACCTCAAAAACTACCCATTCCACCCCCACCCACCCAACCTCATACAATTCCAACCACACATATATTCCACACCCTCAATACCCAACTACCCCAAACCGCACCACCTACCCAAACCCCTCCTATAATCCAACCGAACCTCCATCCTTCCCCCAACCACCTCCTCCATTCTCCAATATTCCCTCCTCCTCAACTGCTCCCCCTTCTGACTATACCCAAATTCTCTCTGCCCTTCATTTGATCCAAGGCCAACTTCTTGCTAACCAATGCCATATGATCAAGGTCACTGAATCAAACCGCTCTCTCGCTGATTCAAACTGCTCCCTATAGGCCAAGGTTGATTGTCAAACCCACGAGATGGCCATATTTAAAGCTCAATTGCTTGATGACATTAAAAGGGAAAGTAGTTAAAGCAAAACCGCAACCCAAACCGCATCATCTGTCAAAACCGCAGCTGAGGCATGCTTCAAATCCTTCAGGGAAGATCTTGCAAATGGAGTTCTCTAAGAAATTGGAGATCTGGTTTCAAAGACACAACTCCACGAAATGCTTCAATAACTCTCTTGTGTCTTCATCAACACTACCAACAATGCCTTTGAGACCTTCTTGACTTCAATCTCCAATACTGTCAACTCCAGAATGCAGCAACCTGACCAAGACCTCAGATCTGTTCTGGACTCCATGCAAGCAAGCCTCCAAGAAGAGATTGATCTTCTTAAAGGGGAGCTGAATATAAAGATGAATATAATAGGAGACAGTTTATCTGCAAAGATAAATACTCTGACTAATGAAGTTAATGATAGATTGGAAAACCTCAAGGAAGTTTCAACTCCAGACTCAATGCCAAAACCCAAGAGTTGGATAATTCCTTGAGGGGGAGCATAGCAGAGCTAGAGCCAAACCTCCAATAAGCCATATCTGCTCAGACTGCTGCTATTCAGGGGGAGATTCATACCTTCTTCAACTCTTTAAATTCCACCTTCCATACCAAGATTGAAGAGCTCATTGAAGAAACCAAGGGTAACTGCTGAGTGGTTGGTGCTAACAACTCCAGACTAGAAACCGCAGTCAATACTTTGAGAACAGTTGAAGCTGCCCAAGCCAGAACCGCTGATGATGTTAGAAGAATGAGAAGGACTCTACGAGTCGAAAATTCAGCCTTCAATCCTCCCCAGGTTCTTGATCATGTCGTGGATGGACCTCCTCAACATTGAACCGCATTATCTGTAATTTTTTTTTTTTGCTTAAACTCTTTTTGTTTGAATTTATTTTTGCTATGTTGTATTTTTCTTTCCTACCCTTGTAATATGTAAACTTCAAAGGTAGTAATGAAAAATGCATCACTGATTGAATTCAAACCTTGTTCATTCAAACCGCTTGTTTGTAGAACAATGAAATCGCACTGATTTTAAACCTCATTCAAATATCCTTAACTTAAAAATTATTTTTTGAATTGAAGTTTAAACATTCAGTTTAAACCGCATACTTAAACTAAAACTCATATTTTTATGTATGCACTGAATGCATTTCTATACTTTTAACTTGTAAGTTATTTATCTTTCTGTAGTATAGAAATCTATAACTTAAGCTAGTGTGTACATTGCCTTGGGACATGACTTACCATGTTAATTCCTATGGACATTTTTTTTAACAAGAACAATGTTTGCTTTTGTTATAGTAGGTAATGGCATCAATAAAATAGGGGGAGATTGTTGGGTATACATACTTTAACCCTCCTAGCTTTTGCTTTAATTTGATTGATACCATAACCTCATCTCTATTTTCTGGACTTTAGGCCCATATGTAATGAAGCATAGACATCAATTTTTTAGTATAAGTCCATTTTATAGAATAGGTTTATTTAGGCTTGAATACAGGCACAAGACTCATTGGACATGAGGTTTCAGTTCAAAGTTTCAGACCACACGTATGAAACCGCACCACCAAACCGCTTTGTGGAATTCCTACCCTGAAACCGTACTTTGAAAACCTCAGTGAGACCGCTTTGGTGAAACCGCACTGCCTAAACCGCAATCTCACCAAACCGCATCCAATGATTGAATACTTGAAGTTGGACCACTTATGATTGTTGGAATCCACGTCAGCAATATTTAAAGTCAACCACAAAATCATGACACTTGACTAAGTGTCAGACAAGACAGGATCTGCAAGAATTCTGAAAAGGTGACAAATGTCCTTCATTCCTTAAATACAACTGAGGTCTGATCAGCCTTATCTGTAACTTCTGTACCAAAGGACAAAAGTGGATTTGTGGACCAATCAGAATGCACCAGTACATTACTTGCTACAGCTGTTCCCAACGGCTACTTTCTTGGTGCTTGGGTATAAATCTCCCCATTCTTCAACATTTGAAGATTGCTTGAGAAATTGATTTTACAGTGAGTTCATAGAAGATTGAAGTTATTCCCAGAAATATTCATCCCTTAGAATCTTCATCTTCTTCCTTCAAGAATATATTTCTAGCCCAGAAATTAGGCCTTTAACACCCAAGATTTCTTGAGTTCTACATCATACAGATTCAAAGAGCATTGATTCTTGTTTATCACACACACCTCACTTGATTAATCACATAGATTAATTCATTTGAAATACACTGGTTATAGTCTAGGATTTGATCTTCATAGAATAGATTTTTGATCTGAGTATTGATTCTTGTACTTTGTAATCTCTCTTATACTCTAATATACAATCTAGCATTAGAAAATCCAAGACTAACCATCTTGGTAGTGGATGTAAATCATTTACGATTGAACCACTCCAAATATTGTGTTCTTACATTTCCGCATTTTTGGTTACTGTTCATCACTGATAATTTTATATTTATCTGTTTGATCTTTGTGAATTGTGTTTCTTGTTAATCATTGTCAAAACCTCATTTTACTGTTTGTGAAAACCGCACACAAAACCGCTCATCTAAAACCGCACTCTAATACTTAAGAAATTTCGTTGTGCATTTTGCAATACTACTTGCGGTTTTGATACACTGCAAGCAGTTTTGTAAGCAAGAGGTTTAGTTTTAAAAATAGGGCAAAAAAATTATAACAGCTATTCACCCCCTCCCCCTCTAGCTATTTTTCACCCTTGTTACCATCAAAAGCCGAGCACTTACCTTGTATTATATAGACAAGACTCAGTTCAACAAAGAAAGTAGAAGTAAATGATCAGTTCAAATAAGCAAGTAAAGGAAATGAACACAAGCATGTTATAAGGGAATAGCAATGCCTCCCAAAAATTGGGCTAAGACGTGCTAGTCAAAATATATTATTTTGCCTCCCATAAAATGGGCCAAGGTATTCAAACCAAAAAAGAAAAAGGATGGAACTTGTTCAAATTACAACAACAAAAGAAAAAAGATCTTTAGGGTTGATCAGCATCTCTTAACAAGTCTTCTTGATCGACCTCGGCGTCATGAATGGTGACTTGGTCGGTTTGGCCCTCCACGTCATTAGCTTCCTCCTCTTCTTGGATTTTCTCCATGAGAGCATGGATATTTTGGGGGTCAACAGGAGGGGCAATCCAGGCAGGAGGCCTTCAGGGGCATCCAGGGTAGCAATGATCTTCAGTGCATTCTTAGAATAAGGCACAAGAGAATGCTCGGATCTATCTTGGTCATCATAGGCATCCTGACTAATGAGACGAGCAAGCAACCCCAGGTCGGCATTAAGAGTCGGGTCCACTTTGGCCCTTCTGGCTAAATGTTAATAGCCATCACAATACATATTGGCTGTCTTTTCAGACAGAGCTTGCCTAAAGGCTGGGCTGGCCTTATAACAAGCAATGGCATTAGCTTCCCTAGATGGGATGCTAGCCTCTAACTCCTTCAGCTGGCATTAGCCTCCTCTGCATATTTCACCAACATATCCTTTATCCTCTCCACCTCCTCTTGCCAGGCCTTAGTTGCCTCCTGGGCCTTTACCAGCTCCTCTTTGTCTTCCTACTCGGCTTGCACGGCCTCAGACATGGCTTTCTTTCCTCGATGATCTCCCCTGTAGAGACTTGAGGAGTTCCACAGCCTTGGTCAGGTCAGCCTTATCCTTCTCAGTCTGTCGCTCCATCATTTGCTCGGGCTCATCAGCATCCTTGCTCATTATGGCCTCATAGCAAGAGACCATGGCAAGCTACATAGAAAACAAAGAGATTGTCAACAAAAGTACAAGTATAATTACATAAAGATAAATGGAAAGGACGAGCAAACTCACCTCGCTCAATAGAAGGCCCTTCCTGTTAGCCAGATGCTCCCTGTTGGGCTTTATCTCTAGGATGTGATTTAAGAGGTCCTCATCCATAGTGCAGTGGAGCAGAGACTGGCCAAGGCACAATTTTGGGCCCATACGGGGAAGCACGTCCAACCCTTAAGATTTGGGGGCTGACACCATTCATCCGCGACCTGCTCGGCCTCGGCGTGAGTTCGGACAAGCCGACCAGACGTCTCAGATGCGGAGGGACCAACTGAGGTCCTCTTAGAAGCAGGTTCCTCAGGAGCTTCCTCCACCCTTGTCCTTTTTTTGGCTGACAGTTTGGTGCTCGGCATCTTTTTCCTTGGCACTTGCTAGGCCGGTTTGAATTAATGCCTCCCTTGACTCAGGAGGAACACCCTCAGTGCCTTGGGCATCCTCGGCATGGGCCTCCTGTCCATTCTGGCCTTCCTCGGTGGGCTCCTCGACGCCACCGGCTGCTTAAGGGCAAATGACCTAGCCTCCTTAGTGAAGAGTACTGCCTAACAAGCAGGAACATCTGCCTGACGCTTGCTCCTCCCCGAGGACTTAGAGGTACTCCTCTTTAGTTTCATGAGATCCTGGGGTCCAAGATTTCCTCCTCCATCATTTTAATTTGCTAAGGGGTGAGGTCTGGAAAGGAAGAACAAACAAAGTCAGAATGACGAAGACGATCACAAAATATATCACAAGTGTTAACACAAGAGCAAGAAAATTACAGCCGATGACATCGTCCTCGGTTAAACATTTGTCCTTATATAACTAACTAATATCAAACTGGGTATGGAACACTAAACCGGGGTGTACCCTAGTCTGGGTAACGATTCCCCCTTATGGCAGGGACCATGGGCATTTGTCCATTAAGGTGACCATGCATGATGCTGGCATGTACATGGTAGCATTGGTCGGCCTCCAAACTAGACCAATACAAGGTCCCAACTTCAAAAAGTCGTTCTAGTCTCTCAATAAGCCTATCATTCCACTCCAGCCTCCACACCTCTTCTGGCATAGATGGAAGTCGAGTAGGAGCAACAAACTTCTATCCTTGCCTGCTCTCCACCCTAATCACATGGTTGTTCTAACTAGACACCTTGCTCGACATAGGGAATATAAGTTTAGGATAGTTGGGGTCACTTCTCACCACTATGATGTGGGTATCCTCCTTATAACTCACCAGAAAAAACTTATGGAAAGCTAACTAGCATGGCTTAAACCCAAGGCTACGACACAAGACTATGAAGCCAGTTATATACGTCATGACATTTTCTCCAATCATGGCGAATAGCGTGCATGTCCCCCAAGAACTCACATATGAATGGGTCTAGGGGAAGGCAGTGACAAAGTTGAAACTGTTTATAGGAGAAAGAGACTTGCTTCAAGTTGTAAAAGAAATCACGCAAGGTATCCTTGTCGTGTAAAGGCATGGTCGGTGTATAAGTCAAACGGTACTCATCCGTGGACACACCATAGTTGTCGTGCATGTCTTGGATCATGGGGTCCCTGGCTTTAACTTGCCTACCCCTGGGCGTGCCCGATATAACCCTTTGAGATCGACCATGACTCTATGATGGGCACCAACATGTGTTCCCTCGTCAAATGCATCAACAATTCTCCCCGACGTGGAGGGACCAGCTTACAGATGGGCAATATTTTGTTCTCTCTCTGACATATCTGCAGAAGAAATAATGGGATCAATATTACTGGACAAGGAAATGATAATGACGAGGACGAGGAGGTACTCCTTCTCGTCTCACCCATCAAAGTCGAGGAAGGGACCTCACTTAACCGTGGACGCTCCAAGTACCATGCTTTCAAATAATATAAATTGATGTGGTCAAGGATTTCTGTCCATCCTCGAAACAACACCACGTTTGGAGAATTGATGTCAAGACGATCAACCCTAAACTGACTAGGGTATGCAACGTCGGTCCTAGAAGATTGGTACCTTGTCAAAATTTCCTCTATCTAATTCAAACCCAATTCAAACCCACCATCGTTCATGGACCATCAATCCATTTATAAATTTGGAGGTTTTGAGTATGATAGCAGTACATCGCGTTTGGGTTACTCCTCCATGTGCAATCCATGATAAACGCACGAAGAAAGGCTCATCGAACAACAATGTTGCAACAATGGCGGTTCTTAAACCCTAACAAAAACTCAACTCAAAATGCAAAGAAGAGTGATTTAAAAGAAGAAATTGTACCTAATTTGGATGGTAAATGGAGTAACAATCGAAGAAGTAACACAAATTTCTAAGAAATTGAACCGAACACAAAAAGCTCTCTAAGGATTTCACACTTTATGGGTTTCTTCTAAAAGGTAAGAGTGATGAAAGAGTAAAAATGAGAAGGGTTTATCCTTTTATACCCGGATCCGAGCGGGTATGGATCGACGAAAATGAGTTGCACGTTCTCCCACTCCTCGAATTTAAGGCTGGTGCATGTTCCCAATGCAAATGTCGTGTCAATGATAAGTGTGCCCATCAATGTCTAAATCTGCCGATTAAAATGATTAATTGCCTCGTATTTCTAGAAAAACCCTTTGTATCCGTAAGTCGAGGACGAGATACACTTTCTCCTCGACATAGCCGAGCTAGAAAGTCAGGGGCCACTGAACGGTATAAACCGAGTACGACCTTGAGCCATAAAACAGGCAAGGCCCAATGGATTGATCCTAATGGAAAATATACACAACTCCTAAATACGACATAGGGAGTGGGCTTCCCTACCTATACTCATCATATCCTCCCCGACTTAGCACTATGTCGACCAAGGCCTTAAGGGAGCTCGACTTAAGCCTATGACGACTATGAGGTCATTTAAGGTCAACCAATGCCCTATCAACCATGTCAAAGCCCACGAGGGAAAAACTCAAGATGACAATGGGAATGGGCCTCCCTACTTTGATCATCCCCCATGCCCGATATAGCGACTATGTCGAACAACAAACGAGTAATGACTATGTTGAGGAGAATGAGCTGCCCGACATACGTACAGAGCATAGTTCTAATCCTATTCCAACATGGACATCATGGAATTAGGATATGAGTAGGATTAAACACCTTATTCTCTCCTAACTTTCTATCCAAGGCAGGAAACAATCTCCTACAAATATAAATACACACATAAATCACGAATTTTTGATATCGCATTCTTTGACTTTGAACTATTGTCAATTGATTTGCTCTTATAAAATATCAATACTTACTCTTACGCCGGAGGGTATTTGCCGTAGAAGCCTCGACTTATTCTACGTGTTTGTTCATCTTTTTCAGGCTATTCAAGTCACCAGGATATATCCGAACAACTGGATTTGGACTGATCCGACGTTTTTGACATCATCAATTAAAATTACTCTTATATCTAAGGTATAAGAGTAATTTTTTCTAATTACTTTTACGTACTCTTAAAAAATAATAAAAAATCTCAAATTTTATTAACAAGTCTGCTCTTATACTTACGTATAAGACTAGAAGTACTCTTATACCTAAGGTATAAGAGAAATGTTTTGATATACCATTAAAAAAACATGTTCAACTTATGTGGTAGCATGTTGTGGTGTTTTTAATATTGTTGTAAATTTTGTAACAAGTGTGGTAACAAACAGTTGGGGTAAGAAATTTGTGGCCGGAGGATTTGGGGGGAACGACCGGAATAGTGGCCAGAACGGATCTGGTTGGATCTACATGTAGATCGAAAAAAGGAAAGAATGTGGTGGACAAAAATCGTAGATGAAGATGACTGAACGTGGTCGATAGGTCGCCGAAGAAGGTTGGAGAGAGTGCAGAGAGGTGGGAGGCAATGGTGGAAAGAGGGAGAAGAGTGATCTGAAAAGTAGAGCGAAGGAGAGTTCACTGGATAGGTGAACAGATCTGGTGAGGTTGAGGCCCGGAGATAAGGGAGATGGATGGAGTTTCGACTGATTATAGGTTACCGGAGTTAGGGTTAGAGAGAAAGAGAGAGAGAGAGAGAGAGAGAGAGAGAGAGGAGTTGCTTTCTTTTTTGTGTGCGTGTGTTTTTTTTAGGGAGAAAAAATGAGATACATTGAAATTGAGGGGGGAGGAGAGAGGGGTTTTATATTTGAGAGAATAGGGGTAATATTTGTATTTAAAAATTATATTTGATCTGATAAAAAAGAGTTTTGAATTTATATGAAACTAGCAAAAAGCCCGTGCTACGCACGGGTTCAGTAACTCCGAGTCTTTTGAAAGATTTAGGCTTAATGATTGAAGGTCTCGTATGAAATTTACCAATACTCAGTTTAGATAGCGCATGATTTATTTGATACCCATGAAATAAATTTTAAAAATACTACTAAAATTAATTATTTATGTTTCATTAGTTTCCATAGTAATATAACAAACTTTAATTGATAGCAATGAGACAATCTTTTTGGAACAGAGAAAGTATTTTTTTTTTAATTGAAGGGTTGATAATAATTATAATTTATATATAAAACGGGTATTATTTTGAATATTACATAATGAAAATGTACATATGTAATAGTAAAATATTAGTAATTTTATGTATATGAACTATATTATTAATTATTAATTATTATTATTATTATTATTATTATTATTATTATTATTATTATTATTATTATTATTATTATTATTATTATTATTATTATTATTATTATTATTATTATTATTATTATTATTATTATTATTATTATTATTATTATTATATCTTCTATATGAATATAGTTCAATAAAATGAACCTTATGAAATTATAATAATATAAAACTAAAATTTTTTGATCAAAAGATGGCAAAAGAGGTCAAGTTGCCAATCTCACTTGAGAGCCAAACACGCATTAAAAAATAAGGATGTGGTAAAAATATTTTCTAAATTTAAAGTTAGGGTCCATTGTGTAAATTCAATTTATAGTTGGATTCATTTTCATTTTTAATAAGTAAGGGTCCATTATGTAATTTACATTTGAAGATGGATATGTGTTAGTAGCATAGATAGTCGATGGATTCTTTGATTTTATCCACTCATTTTCTGGGGTACATGACCGCCTAACCCTAGCTTCTCCGTCGACATCGTAATTGCCTGAAATTTAGTTTTCTGCTAATTGAAATGATGAGTATTCTTCATCGATTAGATATGGTCGTCAGTATTTGTTTTTTTTTTTAATATTTTGTTTTCGATAAATCTGAAGAGGGCATTTAATTTGGACTGCAGATTACGGCGATTCAAAATCAGTTCATGGATTCGAACACGGTATTATTACTGCTTCCACGTTATATTAATGATTAGATGTGATATGATTTGATCACTTAGGCTCTAGGTTAGAAACAGAGATATACTATGTGTTAATTATTGGAATATATAGGGGTTTAAAACTGATCAGTTAACAATCACGTCCATTGAAGAAATGGCATCTCTTGGGTTGTATTTTTTAATAAACTTATCTTCTTTTGGTCATCTATAATTACTTGTTTTTTTTCTACTATGTTTCTTAGCATTGTTCTGTAAGAAAAACCCTCTCTTTAATCCCATTGAATTTCCTTCTCATTTTCTGCATATGGCTCTCATTCCTGCACCTCAGTTGAATTTAGCTATCAATCCACATACTTTTTGTCTAAGTGGTAATACTATTATCTTTCGCACTCCTAAAATATATGGAGAGGTTGCTAAGTATGTGTTAGTGGATAGGAGGTCTGACCAAGTTAGATTTATCTTGCATCGATCTCCTTAACAAATGTTTGAGAGGCTGGAAATTTTTTCTATACATGATAATTTTGGTAATCAACCTTTTGATGTTGAGGGTGGAAATGGGCCTTTATCGTTCATGATCTTTACTGTTGAATTTGTTAGTGATGAGGACATGAGAATTAAATTTAACACTTATATTCAGTTCTTGAGTCCTGATGTTATCATTATCAGTGAAGGTTTTGGAAGTTTTGGCATCCATCATTTGTTAATGACTTATTATGATGATTTTCGCATGATGGAACTAAGGAGAGGAGGAAATGAGATTATTTTATGGTTTTTTTTCAAAAGTGCCAAAGTTTCAATCAATGGAATGATGGATCGTATTGTGAGCTTTCTAGAAGTTAATCGGGTGGTTGAAGATCCAGTGTTGGTTGCAGCTCCTGTGGTGGTTTCAGAACCCCTTGGTGTTTGCAGGTCCAGTCATTCCAAACTACAATATGTGTAATGATTTTTAGACATTGGCAAGCAGACTGTTGACTGTGATTTGGTTCTGTGATTAGAATTGCAATGTTTGGGAGGAATGCTTTTGGTGATTTTCTTTTGGTTTATAAAAGTTAGGGTATGGTAGCAAGAGTGATGTTTTTATGGTTAAGTCAGTAGTTAATTTAAGTAGTCTATGATAGTTGTTTTTAAGGGATATGTTTTAACTCTTTTTTGTAAGTTTTTTGTCTTAGTTATGTTTATGATGTTTCTAATGTCTATTATTATTTTAAAATGAATATGTATTATGTTATTTTCTAATGCAATGCATAATAGTTTGATTTCTTTTTTTTTTATATACATATACAAAATATCTTAAGTTTATGAATCTTTATTGGTTAACTAATAATTAAACATGGAGTATATTATATTATCACAGAAAAGTGTATTTACATGTATACTTTTTCTTTAATATACTATAGTATAAATTTATTTCATTAAACTAATACAATTTGTTGAAAAATTTCACGGTACACAACATTTTTTGTCCAGCCTCTGTATTCACCGTGGTTTTCCACAATTAGAATCTTTAAACCACCCGGTGTTTTAACTCTAGAAATCGCAACATACAATTGCCCATGGCTAAACAGTGGCTGTGGAAAATACAAATCAACATTTTCTAAAGTATGTCATTGGCTTTTGTTTATGGTCATTGCGTAACATACCCTAACATGGAATTATCTTCTCTTTAAAACAAAGGGCAGCTTTCCTTCTCCTGTTGTCAAGACGATTCGTGGAATCATGACTTTGTTACCAATATGCGATCCCAAAATAATTGTCCCTTCAATCACCCTTTTACCCAGTTGTGAAAAAATAAGCCTTGTTTCATTACACATTCCTTGGCCTGGGTTGACATTTCTAAGTAGCATAATAGAAACTCCAATCTTTAACTGCAAACAATGATTTGGTATACCGGTGAATTTGAGACTATTCAAAAAACTCCACTGGATATAGCATGTCATAATTATTTGTGTTTTTAATTGACTTGTCAATAGTGTCATAGCTATAGTAATCTTTCACATATCCTTGCACTATGTCCCTGATAAACTCATTTATTTGTTCTACAACTTCATTTCTAGGAGTTAAAATGGCACGATTAGTCAAGTAATCCGTGTCAAATTTTCTCCTCTCAAAATCTTGATAAGTGGAGTTGAAAATGTGCTCAATTGGACTATCAGAGTATGATAAAAGTAATTCGTCTGGTATCTTAATCCACTCAGCTTCATCATCATCACCCCGGGTCTTAGCAATCTCTCGGCCTTCTCCTACTTCTAGAGTCCACTTTGAGAAGTCACTCAAGGTCATTCTATTTCCATTGCTACTTGATTAATCACTTTGTAAACGCATATTCTGCCTGAGGACACAAAGCTCACAATAATTCCATAGATTAGAACTATTCAAAGAAGCCAGCACAATATCAGCCCGAGAACCTCCTGGAATAATAGGAAGTATTTTCCTGAAGTCTCCACCCATGAGGATTATTTTTCCCCCAAATGGTTTTTTAGAGCTATAAGTTGGTGTACCTCGTAGAATATCTTTAAGCGTTTTATCAACTGCCTCGAAAGCATATTTTGAATCCATAGGAGCTTCATCCCAAATAATCAAAGCAGCCTTTTGAATCAGTGATGCTAATTGTGTATTTTGCTTTATGGGACATGTCGAGTTCTCATCCAATGTTAAAGGAATTCGAAATCTACTATGAGCAGTTTGCCCTCTAGGGAGTAATAATGATGCAATCCCTGTTTGTGTTCAATGTATAAATTAGCATTATGTTAGTTTCAAATAATATGTGAGAATAGAAGCTGATAGGAGATGTATCTGAAATTAAAAAGTTGTTAAATAAAGAAAAGGAAAAAGGTAGGTTAAAAAACCTGAGGATGCGAATGCCAATACAATTTTGGATTCCGATCTCAACTTACTAATAATGGTGGTATATAGATATGTTTTCCCCGTACCACCAAATCCATAAAGGAAAAAGAGTTTAGATTGTTGATTGGCAACTGCACTCACAACTCTTTCGTATACACTGAGTTGTTCCGAATTTAAAGAACTTTTCAATAACTCATGCTCTGACTGAAGAGAGTTGTTCCGAATTTAAAGAACTTTTCAATAACTCATGCTCTGACTGAAGACGCGCAATGTCATAGTTCTGCTCTTCCATAATAAGTCTGCTTTTTAAATGCTCCAGCAAACTCTTATCCGGCAAAGGCATCCCCTCTATATCTTCAAACGATCTTCCATTCTTCACCAAAATCTTTTGCAATTCTGCTAGAGTTAGATTTTTAATTTCATCTTCATTTAATACCAAAGAAGGCAGTCTCAACATTCTTCTACGCATTCTCAAAATATCATCACTAATTTTCCTCCAATTGTATTCCCAAAATTTTGATGCATCTGAGATATCACAAAAGAGGAGTATTGTTAGGAATAAATCTCTAATTTGTGGTCCACTTGCCCAATGATTAGCTTCATCTATAGCTTCATGCCATTCTCGTTCGTCTTCTAGAAGTCCATGTGCATAGCAAGCCATTTTATTAGTAGGATAAATGACATTATTAAAAGTTCTAATCTCTTCATAGCTTTGACATCCTTTAACTATGTTTAAAAGAAGTCTCAAATAGTATCTTTCCCCTGAGCTTGGATGCGCGTAAGTCAATCGGCCTATACTTCTTCCAGATTCGCGCCTTTTCCAAACAAAAGTCCCTTTTTTCCATACATACTTTGAAGGAAAATCAGCATAGGTTAATGACGTTGCAGCGGCGTCAATTTTATTTATCTCCATCCACTCAGTAAACATAGTTTTCCTGGCCTTTTCTGTGTTTACAACCCTTGGCAAAGGGTCTTCATCACTAAAGATTAACATCTTCTCACCTTCAAGATAATAACACAATCTTTCAACTGATGGTCTCCTATAATGAATAGGAAATTCAAATATTCTCCATATTGCTTCACATGACGAAATATAGCGGCAATCTAAAAATGACTTAATTTCATCATTTTTTTCTACTTCATTTCTGTTAGAATCTGATGTTTCCCCAACAGAGTTTGAAATCTGAATTGTACCTCAATCTGGTCCCTTTGTAACATATTTGAAAAGATACTTGATCGCTGTTGACTTGTTGCATGCTTCCACATTTGTATGGCTTTGATATTTTACTACCAAATACCTGTTATATGGAGCAACAAACCAATTGTCCAACTTAATACCATTCTTTTCAACTGTAATTGGCTAGTGCCTTCTTTTGTATATACAATAGCCATTCTCATCAATCACTTTATTTCCTTGGAACGATTTTGGAAATTTCTTTGAACAAACCCCTGCAGCAATAAAAAAATTTGTAATTTATATTAATGATTAAAAGTTTCTGAATGTATTCATAGCTTTTATTTTCCTGTTGAAGTATACTAACCATCAATCATGCAGGGCGAGGATAGATTTCCACATCCACATGGTCCATGCATCATGAATTGGGAAACGACATCATATCCAACGGGATCTATTGATGGGTCCGGTATTTCTGCTGATATAAGTAAGTCTACCTGATCATTTGTCTTCAACTTTACCTCATCATTTAGCCAGAAAATTATATGAGCATATGGTAATCTCCTTTTTTGAAATTCAATAGTGTATAATACTACGGGAATAAATATAAAAACAAATTAGGGATAGTAAGTTTAAGATAGCCAATTAAAATTTGAGAATTATTTTGTTAATACCTGCATCAACTTTTCCAAAGATTTCATTGTCAACGATATCATGAATCATCTCGTCCAACTTTAATTTGAAAACTCGTGCCTCATTATCTGGCCTATTTTCTACCTTCTGCCCAACACATTCATTTAGAGTATCCTTGATTTCTTTCCAATTAGGATTGGCTATAAATGTAATAAAGAAATCTGGATTTCCATGTACCCTGCATATCGCCATTGCATCTTGGTAATTTTGTACCGTATATCTAGGACTGCCCGTAAAGGACGATGGCAAAATAGTACGCATTCCAACATTTCACGAGTCTGAATCTCCATTTTGAATTGCATCCTAAACATTCCTATACAGTTCAGTACGGAAACTTCTTAGATTTCCCTTGAGAAAATGCAATCTCTGTTGTTCAATTTGGGTATAAACATCAACTATAAATTGTTGATATAACCTTCCTGAGTCCTGTAAAGTCTGTCCTTGATTATTACGATGCTGCAAAACATAAGAATAGTATTCACGTGCTGTTACATTGCCTCCTTTAGTCTTCCTAGAACCTGAGTTTCTTACATAAGGAATATCTAGGTGAAAACCATCCTCTCCAAAGGGGAAAAGTAGAGGATATTGCAAAGCCATAAACAATGGGTGAAGATCACTAATTCTTTTCAAAGTACCATCAGTACCTTGAATAATTAGATCTCTTTCTCCATTGGTGTTAGCCATATCCCCTACTATCAATATTGCAATTTCAGAGGCTACTGGTGTTGAGTATTGACGTTGTCTACTTGCCCTTTTTTTTAACTAACTTGATACATAAATTCCCCACAATATGCTCCTTATACCAATCCCTTGCAGTTCTAAAAACATTCACTAATTCATTATGTGTATTGAGCATATCTATTAATTGTCTAATAATATCTCGGGACAAATCCTTATTACGCTCAACTCTATTCACAACATTCAATCTATTCTGAATTTCATTCTCTGTGTCATACAAATATAATTGAATGAAGCTTGCAGGAGAACCTTCATCTTGCAACAATGAGCCTATTCTATGATAATTTTGACCACTAATTTTTTACACGTAAACAGGGGCATTATTATTCACAGAACCATCAACTTTTGCACACATCGATGTCATAGAAAACATGAAATTGTATGCTCAAATATTTTCACATAATTTGGTTGAAAAAATACCTATGCTTCCATTCAGCAACGATTTGAGTGGTTCAGGGGCTTCTCTTCTTTGAGGCAGCTCAATCTTTCCATTTTTACAACATAACGAATGCACTGGATAGTTTTTACTCGAATGCTTTTTTACACGTTCTCTGTCCCATAAGATTGCATGACAATACTTGCATGTGAATTGAGGTAAACCGTAGTATGAAACCTCAACCGAATATTTGTCTGTATTCAGTTAAATAATTTAATATTTAATTTAGCATAATAATGAATGTAGTTGCTATCGATGATGATATAGTCAAGTACCTTGAGCATTTAAAATATGCCTTAAGTTACCGGGCCTTTGCTGAGCATTGTTTGACTGGACCTTCCCTCTGGTTGAGCGATTTAAATCTTACAAGCATTTTCTCTCGTACCTTCTTTGCTTTGCATACATACGTCTTGCTTCAGCTGTTTTTAAAAAGAGCATATATATGTAAACTAATACAAAAGGCATAATATAATAATTTCAAGGTGAAATCTTTAAATGTTACCGGATATATGCATAATGTAACTTGTTGAGCCCTGATTAAAGTTGCTTTCTTCAATAATCGTAGATTTCTTGGTTCTTTTGGACGAAGTTGCTGTCCAAATTAATTGTATGCTTAGCCATCAATTTAATGAAACTTGTTTAACATAATTACTTAAATTCAGTGTGCAGCAACAATTGGATCTGAGGCAGTCGATATCTATCATATGCGGGGATTTAGTATTTTTTTAGAGCAAAAGTTTACAATTTTGTGAGTGTTTAACTTATATTAATTGTATACCTTGATTATATGCCATATGATGTCATAGAGTGCTATTCTTATGTCGTAAGGAAGCTAACATAGCTACTCTAATAGCATGATTTTCCCATGCCTTCTCTTTTGAAATTGAAATTGAGACTGTGACATAGTATTAACACATATTTAATTAATTAAAAGGAATTTGAGACTAAGTAGATGATATGTGGAAATTGATTGAAGTTGATAATGAAGTTACCGTGACCTTGGGATACATGATCACTGTCAAGCTGTTCACGACTACGCTTGTTAGCCATATGACTATAACTCTTAGTTCAGTATAGAGACATCTATTTCTCCTGCATCTGTGTTGTATCAAAGAAATTTCTATATGTGAGAGTACATAAATATTAGGATGTTGATATTCCAAACTTTAATGATTTCAATATATTATGGGTTCGATCCCCTCAGAAGTTAGAGGGAAGGCTTTCTCTCCCTAGGATTTATCTCCTAGGCGCTTCTGTGCGTGCATGTGTGTGTGTGTGTGAGTAGTTGAAAAAAATGTATTATTCATTTTAAATCCATCTAGAATACGAAACCAATAAAAAATTCATTGAATAAACTGCATTAAATCTGTTGGAATGGGAAACAAAATGCATTCTGAGCATAAAACTTTTGAGCTGAAATGAATCTATTCAAATTCCAAGCAAATATAGAGCTCTTAAGATATTCCAGGAAAAAGAAACTTTAGAATTTTATCAATACAATATTATAGAAAATTAGAAAAGTATTTTAGAAAAGTCAGAATAATGTTAGTCCAAAAGACTCCTTGATATATAGAAAATAACATACACAACGAAGTTTCGTAATCACAGAGGGTTAGAGAAATTTCAATGGCCATTTTTAAAAACACAATATATGCTTCCTTCGTCCCATATTAACACACTTAGTGAAAGGGAAAATGTAAATTTCTTTCTATTTATACTATAAGTTTATAATAAATTGTAATATTCTTGTTAAGTTTTGAACAATGTTATCTACATCACTGAGCAAAAGTATAATGAAGATAACAATTATTCGTTCAATTTCCTCATTACTATGTTATGCAAGGAGTATATATTTCGATTACCATGCATCTTAAATGCTCTTTCTCATTTGTAATGTTTATATTTATTTCATTATTACAATACATAGTAAAATGCACTTAGGTCTCATTCTGTTGCTGTTTAAATTATCCTAATACACCACACTAAGTTCATGTAAATCTTTAGTCATAGGGTTTATCATAAGGCTGCAATTTGAATAAATTATATTTTTATATAGTTAAAGTGGGATTATAGATTACTATTTTTTCTTTCCACATTGTTCCTTGTATAATCCCAACCAATTAACTCTATAAGTTAATTAAAGAGTTATACACCTATAGTATGCACTAATACAACAATGCTGGAGTTCATTTTCAATGTGCCATGTATTAACATTGATCACAAATATCACAAATGTAATGACGTAGCGGAAGACTTGACAGATATCAATTACTGTTGTAACGCGCACGTTAACCAGTAATCGATCTTCATCCCACGTTGAATCGCGCACGATTGTCGGGAATTGGACGAAAGGAGAACACTTCACTTTCGGATTTAACATAGTAAATACTCAATTTTTATTAATCAACAACTGATTTTCGAAATTACAATTAATCCTAATTATATAGTGACCTAGGACTTGAAAAACAAGTCAAAAAACTTCCCAAAATAACCCTAGTCTATATAGTAACCTAATCAATCAATAAAACATTAAAATAAAGTCCTAATATACTTCTAATACCAAAAATACTAACAACCTAATATTAAATCCGAAAATGACAATAAAAATAACAATAATAATTAAAATTAAACCTTAAGCTTATTCCTATATTAATCTTCATCATTCACCTTACAAGCTGCACGACCGCTCCGCCATTGATCTGCATCATTCTTCTCAGCTTCGAGAAATTTGTCCTCAAATTTGGAATGGTTTGTACTTGGATTTGTAGCAGCACAAAGAGAGCATGTAACATGAGTATCCTTCCCATTGAGACTTGTCATGAAAATAATAAAAACTTTGAATTCTTTGCGAATCCGAAACTTGCTAACTTGAGTAACGACATCCATCCAATCAGTCCAATATCTGAAAATAAACTCATTAATTAACAAATTTCTTATATAATCTGCAGAAGATCTCTTCGTAGGGGAAACATCAAAGGGGTCAACGAATTGATGTGTAACAACTCTCATCGTAGATCTGTGGTTTATACCATCAACTGTAAACTGTGGAATATATGTAAAAGGCAGGACAATGTCAAACTGACAATTTCCGCAATCACACCTATCATATATTGGTGGTTTTGACCAATCGATGGAATATTCGGTAGTCGCCGATTCGATGAAAGGCCACAAAATATCACCACCATCAGAATCTACCTCCCAGTCTCGCTGTCCGTCGCTGCCACCACGTCTAGGCTGATTCCGCCGAGCCTGTTGATTGAACAATTCAGTCACACTGCCCGTTAACTGTTCCATCAACAACTCCATACGTTGATCTACGATGAATCTGATGCGTTCCTCCAGAATCGCATCATCTCGCTCGTAGATCGCTTCCACAGTGGCCTTCTTTCCTCATCTCATTCTTCCTAGAACGAACCGGAATCTGATACCAACTGACGTAGCGGAAGACTTGATAGATATCAATTACTGTTGTAACGCGCACGTTAACCAATAATCGATCTTCAACCCACGTTGAATCGCGCACGATTGTCGGGAATTGGACGAAAGGAGAACACTTCACTTTCGGATTTAACAGAGTAAATACTCAATTTTTACTAATCAACAACTGATTTTCAGAATTACAATTAATTCTAATTATATAGTGACCCTAGGACTTGAAAAACAAGTAAAAAAACTTCCCAAAATAATCCTAGTCTATATAGTAACCTAATCAATCAATAAAACATTAAAATAAAGTCCTAATATACTTCTAATACCAAAAATACTAACTACCTAATATTAAATCTGAAAATGACAATAAAAATAACAATAATAATTAAAATTAAACCTTTAGCTTATTCCTATATTAATCTTCATCATTCACCTTACAAGCTGCACGGCCGCTCCGCCATTGATCTACATCATGTAATATAATTTTTTTTTAATAAAATAAGAATATTAATAACTGATTCAATGTAAAAGTTTAAAATATAATTTAAATTCTAGTAGAATGGAGAACTAAATTGGGATATAAAGAAATTAGAGTATAATCATTTAATCATCAAATTCCAGACCACATGTCATAAATTTCTCAATCCTTAGCCAAAACTATAATTACTCAGTAGCAATAGTAAAATTCATAGCCAGAAATGGCTTTATTACATACCAATTCACCAAAAAAAAAAAAGAAATTAAAAAAGAGGGAATCCTCCCAAATTCTCAAAAGTTCAACACTCTCCTTGCTTTCTTGTTACTTTCATTCTGATGCTCCCCCTTACCTTCAACTGTTTCTTCAGCACATCCTATATCAGATGCACGGTTATTACCACTGGATCATTTAGCATAAATTTAATCAGCCAAAATTTAGGCCAACTAAAAAATAAATATTTTTACCAATATTACCTTTTATTATTGGTGGTCCTTTTATCATAGGTATGTGGGGTCTTGACGCCTACTGAAGAAGAAGCAAGCCTTTGATCATTCTCAGGTATCTGCACATAGCAAGGTAAATATGAAAGTTAATAATTAATGCACATATATTTTCCCCATATAATATGTTAAGCCAAACATGCTAACCTTGTCATCTGCATGCTCACGAATTTCATCCTCAAATATCACCCTTTTAACAGTAAAATTTTCATTTGTGCGACCTAAACATGTCTCGTTATGCTGAACCTGGAAAGTATGGCATTTGCCTATAACTTTCCTTATCTGTCTTGGCAAAGGCTCTTCATAGCCCTCCTATTAAAAAAATAATTATCTTCAACAATTTAAAAGATTTGAATCTTACTACAAATCGTTGAAAATTATAGCTTTAAAAATACTTAAGTGCATGCTCAGGGTAAGTACCTCGTCGACCATCTGAGCCAAATCATGAGCCTTAATTTTAATTAACTTCTCAACCTCTCGGTCAAATAAAACACAATTTAACAAATCCGTGCCATCATGTAACTCAACCTCCAAACGATACCTATTCACAGTCAGTGTGAGGGAAGGTTTAATGAAATTATGATATAGAAGGATTTCATACTCTATTTATAATTAAAACAAAGTAAAACGTATCTTAAAGAAAAAAATACCTCATGGTTGGATACAATTCATCCTTCTTACACTCTTCACAGTGTAGTTTGCCATCTTTAAGATGAACTTTTCTATTGCAAGTGCGACATGAATTATATTTCCAACCATTCATTTTCTCAATGTGCGATATACTACCATAAACATATAACGGAGATTTCTGACAAACGGAGGACAATGTGAGTGTAGATAATAAGAGTTAATCGTTGGAGTATTGGTGAAAGATTTCAGTCGAAGATAATGAAAGAGTAACCCATATTTACCAACTTCTCGTTTCGAAACAACATATCCTTAATTTCTTGCATAAGTTTCTTATTTTCTTGGTAGTCATCCTTAGATACATAGCTGGATGTGATAGTGATCTTTCCGATTTCAGATTCCTCTTCATATGCATTATATCTATATTTTTCATAAATTTTAGGAGCTGTTTTATCCATAAATTGAAGATTAATATTTTACAGTGATAAACTCATTATATATTTAACTACTTACATGCTAATAAATTCCTTAATTTCAAGGATTGAGTCATCGTTGTATAAATGCTTAGCACTGCTTGACGATATCCCTAAACTCCCTGCCAATAGAGAAGTGGCATACATGAATATTGTCAGGCGTCATATGTAATATGATAAACGATTTACTAAATAAGTCTAAGAGATATACGAACCACTGGATTTAATTTTAACAATAGTTGACGTAACAATCCAAACACGTTGATTACTTGCGGGTATTGCAGCAGCCTTGTTACCGACAATATCACCCCATAGAGTAATCCTGAATTTCAGTCCCCTACATTTATTTAAAGTGGCTTAGATATCTGTTAACCGAGTCATTATATTTACACATCAAATACCTAATACAGTGTTAGGGAGAAAATGGACCTAGCGTCTTTAAGATCTATATACTGCATTGAAACTGGTTTGAAATTACTCATACGTTTAACATTATCAGAAGCACCAACCACATATCCAATAATATCTATAAATGAGAGAAATTTAGGAGTGAGATTCAATGGACTGAATTAAGTACAATAAAATAAAGGTCAGTCAGGTACTTGCCACATAAATTTTTCTTGTTATCACTGGTTTCCAGAAGCATGATGAAGGGAACAATCTGAAAAAAATGCCTAGAAATTTTTGGAGGATTTATGACAATCTCCTCTACAAATGTCGATGCATCCAGGAGCAAATAATGTTCCCTCTGTATTACTCGAAACTCTGGTTTTCGAACTTCAACTGAGAAGTTTTTTATGCTATAAAATGAGCCTTCAACAAACAGTCCTTGGAAGTCAGGTATGAATCTGCTCCGAATGATACACTGGATGGCATGATCCTTGTATTATAAAAGAGAAACAAACTTTGTTAGAGAAAAAAGTATTTATTCATCCAATGTTAGCATGAAGTAGTGATAGTTTCTAAACT